>JAPYZF010000459.1:0-99759 GCA_030523045.1 Meteorus cinctellus | reverse complement strand
AAAATGGTGGAGATTAAAATTCTCCTTTTAATGTGGCAATGCCAAAAAAAGAGGGTGTCCCAAAAAATACATTGGACATATATATATATATATATATATATATAGTGAGAGGGAGAGGGAGAGGGAACGGAAGAAGGAGGAGGAGGAAGAGGAGAAGGGGGGGAGTAGGCTAGAGTGAGACGGACGTGAGGAAGGAAGGAAGAAGGTAGACGGTCGCCACCGCGGCGCGCTTGGGATTTCGTTTATTTCTCGCGCGTCGAGTTGGTGTATAGTCGCGGTACTGGTACAGTCACCACAAATATCATCAACTGATCAACCAACGCAAACGTTCGCGCGCATTAATATAGTAGAAGGCATGTTGTTTGCTGTCCTTTTGCTCTTCACATTTCAATAGATATTTATGGAAATTAGTTTATATATCTTAGTATTGAAAGCGGCGCTAATTCACAGGAATTTCTAGTTCTGCTGATTCTGATTGATAAATTGAAATCACACGATAATCTGTGTTGTTGGAAAGGGTCTGAAGCACTTACGAATCATATTCATATGCAGTATAAAATGCTATTTTTGTTAGAACTATCATAACTATTCTACCATTCGAACAATTCGATATTTCTGTTGGTGAATTTCGATGACGATCACATGAAAATTGAGTACCACATCCACACTATAATCATCTTTGAAATAACGCGTGCACAACATGGAATGTGAAGACGGTCGCATTGAGAAAAGAAGTAAAATATTAAAGACACTCTTTCCAAAGATATCTTATTTAACAGAGGTAACTTCCCTAAATGTATGTTGTTTATTTGATGTAAGTGTGACGTTGAGGCGGGATAAATTGACTAAGAGCACAGTATATAATATGTCGGTACTATTCGCAAACTGTTTGCTGCCATTGGAATTAAAAGAAATGCCAAACTTATAGATTTTACATGGTATATTGTAAGATACGATCGGTGTGGGGAAAGATTTCTTTCAGACACGATATTCCGCCGTTCTTCGGGTGGTCTGTCGAGATTTATATATCTGCCAATCCTCAAATTGACATTCGGAACAACCTGATTTTATTGGATATCAATGCTATCAAATTGAAACTGACGAATTCTTATGACCGTGGATCCACTCGAGTACTTGGAACTATTCGGGTGCAAGTTTGAGCAATATGACCGGAATCGCTTCATAGAGAAAAGCGATCAACAGTGTCATTCTTCGTTCAAGCATCATTAATGATTCGAACCAATTGCCCATTTTTATTTTGGAAATATCATTGATGTATCAAAAGGTTTCGACATGAGCCGTTGCATATCTGTTCGTAGTGTGAAAGAAAATGAATTAACCAACCGAAATAATCTGTCTGGTGAAAGAATATATTTGCGGAAAATTTGATACTTCAAAGAAAATAATCATGAAATGGATGAGAAAAAATGATAATATTTCATCTGTGCAAATCTTGATAGTGACATTGCCGTTCTCAGTGTTTTCTCAAAAGTATAATTTTCTATCTGAAAAAATGCGTGAAATGTATCTACACAAACGCAGTCAATTTGAATAAAAGAATGTGGAGTTGTGTTTCAATCAATTCAATACCAAATTCGTTTCTGATTGAACGATTTTACTGTTAAGGCGTAATTAAACGCGTTTTCTAAATCTCCCTGCAAACTCATACCAAAAACATCACCACTCAAAAAATACTAACTAATGAAAGGTTTTTTCCCCACAGGCATTCAATTTCCTGCAAATATCTGGAAGGTTCTGTCGAAGAAATAAATGAAAAATATCACAATTGATATAGAGAAACGTGCAAAAATGCATCGCAAAAATCTCAAGAGCGTTAACCTTCGCTCGAATAATACACAAATATTCAGCGATATGGTAGATGTAAATTTGCTACAGTAATCCATGACAAATGGTGAAGAATCAGATAGAAAAAAAATCAAATCAATATCTAAATTAGTTCTCGAGTTATGAGAAGGTGGTTTTTGCCAAACGGCGACGTAAATTCTAATACCAGCGCCGCTACCGCTACCGTGTACACCGCAGCATCTGTAACTGCGTGTGCGCCACATAGCTCTGTCGTTTATATCTAACCATGACGCGATGATGTCTTTCGAATTTTTCATACATTTTTACACTTGGCGACGTTTCATCTCGCGACCAGCTCTCAACAAAATTGTACAGTTTTCAAACAAGCTTCATCTTATTCTGATACTCGATTCGAAAAACATATTCAAACCAACATTAACGAAATATTTTCTCATAAAAAATCCTTCCCATTATTTAATCTTTTGAAATATGTATAAATATTATAATGAATCCCACTCAGTTATATTTATATATTTCATATATTCAATCAATGGAGGTACACTAAACGAAGAAACAATTGCAAAGTCCAAACCCGTAAACTCGCGCCACGCCCTGACGTGCTTGAGCTCATAATCGTGTGATGGTCGCTTCCACGCACGACCAAGTGCTACAATGAGCAGGAAGCCCACGTGCCTATTCGATTATTCTTCATACTATAATAAAAAAACTCTCGCATTTGCCTGGGGAATAAACCCCACATTTTCAGCGTCATCATTCTCATATTATAACTACGACGCTTTGAATAATGTCTAGACGTTTAAAAAGGATGCTGCTTTGGCATCGTCATCGATACTCATGTCACATCTATGTATATATCTATGACAAATAGGCTCAATCGTCATTTACATCAACTATAGAAGTTACTCATTTATTATCCATCGAATGTAATGATGGAGCATTGAGAGTAACTGATAAGGCTCGATAAAATATTGCGACGATTTCAATGAGCAAATACGAAAAGTTTATCAGCAAATCATATTCAGTGATGATTGAAATTTTTTTTTCTACATTTGATTGAAAATGTATTCATGTTGGAGCGTCACGATACAGCTCGATTGTGCTGTTACACAGCAGTGAGATTGTTTCAGAACTGTGAGCAAATACATTTGAAGGTCGATGAATCGAGTCATGACGGTTTTTACGGTACATAATTCGCGATAATGCTACGCCGAGGTCGCACGCAAAGTCGCTCTAACCATCTACCGAGAACGAGAACAAAGGATCATCATATATCATCATGAAAGTGTATCCTAACAATGTGTTTATCATTTTAAATACCAACATTTGGCAAAATTGCCTGCTAAATTTGATATATTTTCATCTCATGGGACGAAACCGAATATTTACAGATAGCGTCGAACAACTCTACAGTAATTCCTTGAAATTTAATTGTATACAATGAAAATGGACTATGATCGATGGAATGAAGAGATGGGTGGATGGATGCGGTTGTGCGGTTGCTGCATGTCCATCAAAGACTGTTAACCTTGAAAAAAGTTTCCCAAAAATGTGCTGCAAACTTCTTAAGTTTTCAATTTTTGTTATAGTTATCTCATGTCAACTATGATTATCTATCGCTGCCCCTCGGCACTCGTTCCAAAATCGCTATCAAATATTGTCCGAAAAACTGATATTACATGCCATGTAAATTTACATGTCCGTCGTCAGACATAGAGCTATTTTTCATCTACGGAAACCAATTTTGCTCCGAAATATTTTAAGACTAATAGATTAGGCAATTCACCAGAGCGCAGAACTTTATATGTACGTTGGTATGGGTAAAAAAGAAAAATGAGCCTGTAAGATTAACATGCATGAAGTGGAAGAGAATAGCACGGCGTAGATGCCAAAAAACTGGAGGAAAAACACGATAACTAGTGAATGTGAAGAAAAACAGAGGGGAAAAAAAACGAGAAAGAAAAACAAATCGGAACGGGATGAGAGATACGAGAAATGACTGTTGTAAATGCCGACGACGCTGGTGGGATTTTCGCTGATATATAAAGAGAAACAGCGAGTAGCCTCACTCGAAGGCGTACATAACGAAGGAACGAGGGGTAAAGAGAGAATCGGAAAGGCGCGAGGCAGGACTTTCAGCAGGCCTAAAAGTAAAGAAAAATTGCACGGCAAAACCTTTCATACATATCTATACACAGCGAAGAGACTGCAAACACCCCAACACTCCCTTTACTCGGTGTGGCGAGAGGGAAACAGAAAAAAATGTGAACTAACGCACGAACAGGCCGCGCGCAGCGTGATGGAAAAAAAAGAGACAGACCGAGTGAACGAAACCGAAGAGTATCAAAATAAAATGTAAGGGAAGAGAAGAGAAGACGAAGCGTATATATTGTATAGATGTGTGAGCAAATGAGACACGAAGAAAAAGAGAGAGCGCTGCGTAGCGTGGTAGAAGCGGCATCGCCGCAACACGGCTCCGGGGCCAGGATATTTCAATACCGACAGTCGGAAGAGGGGAAAAGGCCACCCTCCCTTCTCTCTTTATTCATCCCATCTATCTCTCACTCACCAATACCACCACACAACATTCTCTATCCTTGTCCACAATACAATAACTTAGTGTGCTCTGTCTCTATATTACCATTACTTTACCCCGCGTTCCGCCTGCGTCAAGTGCCCGAGGCCGAGAGAACCCTCCACTCGTGCCCATACGAAACACGTTCAAACATATAAATATATATATATATTATATATATATACGCACACGTTGCGCCAGAGTGAGACCGGTGTGGCACAGAAGCTCTGCTATTCGGATCTCTCAGTGTTGGAGACAGAGGGGAAAGAACACATAACCAAGTAGGGATGAATTGTGTATAGCGAGGTGAAGGGGAATGCAGATATATATATATATATATATATATATACATGTATGTAACAAACAAGAGAGAAACGAAGCCTTTTAGAACAGTGTGAATAGCGGCTTGGTGGTGTGTTAGAGTCTCTTGGAGCGCGCGTTACCGCCCATTCGCTACTGACTGAGGGGGAGACATTGTGGGTTGTAACTCGTACGCCATTGGTTGAGATAGTGGCGGTGGGAGCTGAATCGGCGGGGCATCTCATTTGCGTAACCAATGAACAATGGTATAGCCAGTCGGAGTTTTTATTTCAAGTATTTATGCCAAAGGACGGAACGAAGTGAGGGAAAACGGGGGGTATAACGACGACGACAAGCCGTCACCGTTGGGTTGCAGAGGACACTCTTGTTTCGGGATCTATCGAGGTTACACGCGTTCGTTCTGTACACATTTACGAGCGCCAGAAAGTGGTTATATCAACGGTGAGCCTCTATATACATTTCAGTTACGTTTTGGAACGTTATTTCTCTCTCTTTCTCTATCTCTCTCTATACTCACTCCAACACACATAGGCTAATTCGTTACGGTTCCGCGCGCGCAGTCGTCGACTCGCGCAGACTCTCCCCGGCAATACAATATTACAATATATGTTGGAGTGTGTGAGAGTGTGGTAAGTGCGAAAAAAACGGAATAAACCGATAAAAATAAAGTGAGACGGGGAACGTGACACTACTTTACGACCCGGTTGTGCTGTCTACCTTAACGCGCATTTATTATCACGTTTGCAATAAATATTTTGTTTAAAGCAAAAATTATCGAGACAATATTTTTGGATTCTCTGGTAGAAAAAAAAATTTTTTCGCGGCTACCACACACGACCTCGCTGAACAGCAGTGTTTACCATGGAGGTTACCACTAAGGTGTGCTCTCAATATGTGTGAAAATAATAACATACATGCCACACACTTTGGAGTATAAGTGTGCTTTTCTTCCTCACTCTCTCTCTCAATTTCCCACTCACACACACATATATATATATAAGTGTTATGTGTGAGGCAATAGTGTGTTTGTGACAGAACGTCGCAAGGAACAGAGTGGTGGTGTGTTTGAGAGACGATACCGGGGTGCAACGTTGTCGGATTGTACGATCCAACGGCCACGGGTTTTCAACTCTCTATGCCTTGTGTATGTGTGTATATGTGATTCGTGTGCGCCACCAATACGCACGCGCGAACGCTATATCTGGATATATATATATACCTTTGGAGTTACACACGGAGCAACAGAGCAAGAGGTATACAATTCCATCGATCGTTTACAACTTCACGATAATCAACACAAAATACACATTTTCCAATGACTTGGTATCTCAACTAAAAAGTGAAGATTATTACGTCTCTGGAGCGTATAAATCAACTCAAGTCAAAAAAATTTCATCGCAACGCAATACATCTATTGGAATAAACAAATATATCTATATATATTATATATTTGTGAATATATAGACATAACTGGTGACATTTGGTGGAACTATCGACTGTGACGTGGCAACGTTGCAAAAAGGCAAAGCAACAGCAGCGCGGTTGCTCTCTCGCACATAAGCCTCCCCCTCCGCACTCTTCATACACACACACATATACATATTCTTGTGTATGTATCTATGAGCGAAAGCAAGGGGACGATTGTGCGGTGCGGAGTAGCAGTCGCCAGCAGACCCGACGCCTCTCTCATTTCATAGTACCTAAGGCTTACCAATATTTTCCATCTCACTTTAATATCCACCACCATTTACCTCCGTCTCGCGTCTACCCATCCCGCATTGTCCCTCTCGTCACCAACCCCCTTTTGAATCCCAACCAAACTTTTCCCCACTCGATCTGCCGGCCTTCTTACGCTGGATTTACATTTATCTCACTCACTCCACTGCTTCCCATTTTCAAACTCTCCCTTACTCACTCTCTCACACAACACACATATATATAAATATATATATATACACGCACGTATATATATGTATAGATATACGTGGATGTTGTCCCCACCTAATTCTGTTTGCCTCCCACTTCGAAGTTGAAACGGCTCGGGCGAGTCCACGCTCGGAGTTTGCGAGGGGAGTTTGGTAGACATTGAGACTAGTTCGCCGTGATCCGGAGAATGTGCCAGACGCCGCAGAGTGATAATCGCTCCGTCGTCGTTACCGTTAACTTCTCACTGCACATTTACACACTCTCATCATACACACATCTACACCGAGCAATTTAAACATAGTGAACATCACTGTGGAGACTGACAAATTTGTTGCTTTCTATTTCACTGTCATGAGAATTAGGTAGTGGCAATGTTTATTTGATAAAATAAACGATAGAGTGGAATTGTGAATGAAAATGATGGTGAGATATACATGGATTAATTATGGAAAAATGAACATTGAGGAGATTATTCCGATTTTCTGACGAAATACAAAATCGTTGGAGTATTCCCTAATATTGATGCCATTTGGATTATCATCATTCAATATTATTTATTTGTTTTTTCAATCTAACCAAGAGTTAATACTACACACACATAATCTCGTGCGGCCATGTTTGGTATTTACGAGACGAGGGGAAGTAGCCGCTGTTACTGACGTCACTACGTGTACACACGAATGAAAAAGCCGAAGTTGGCCGAAGAGAAAGAACGAAACGGCACAACAGAGCGACAACCGGAGTATTATAGAGCATTATCCTACTGCTTATACTCTACCAGCACACCAATATCATTTACTCTCTTGTGCTATCTATCATTTTATTCCACACGCTTACCCATTTCTATCCATTGTGCCGGAAAAAACGTTCCCAAGAACAACTCATACGTATATCAATATACTTTTGATCTTCTCATGGTGGCAAAACAAGGATTAAAGTCCGTCTGTTTGGCGTGAAAGTCAGTGAAGACTTGGGCTTTACTGTACTCAGCTCGGCGAAAAACACGCGGGGTTTTTATTTGTGGGCTCTTCGACAGCGCGCACCCGTGCCGCGTTCAATTCGCTCCCGATGGGATGTGCGTGTCCGCCTATGCTAGTGCTCGCCGGTCGCACTGGCACTATTCACCGTCCTAAACATATTGTCCAGTACGTCGTGGCAACTGTCTTACCGCTCAAATAGTTACTGCATCTTATCTACAAGACATTGCCATTCCTGTCTTCTTCAACACTTTTTCTATCCTCCAACACAGTTTCATATTCAAATTGTACTCTATCGCATATACAATATACCACATATATGTGTATATATAATGAAAAGAATATACCGCATATGGCCACAGTGCTGAAAACATTCGGCAATGCCGATTATCCATCACAATCAACTTGGCAGCACGTGTTGGAGTTTATCATAATAACGTTATATGAAAATAAAAAGAAGGATATAAAAGTGTGATGGTGCAGAAAATCCAACAGTTCTATTGACGCAACATACGAATTGTCATAATAACTCCTGTTATTTTTTTTTGTTTCGTCATGTCACATATGCATACATGCATATCCAAGTACATGATTATTTGTTTGATTGAGTAATTTTCTAATGGAATTAGTGACTTTTTGTGGTAACAAAAATTATTGTGTCTTCATTGATTCACTCGCATTCATTGGATTACGCGTGTGAGTTGCTCGATTGAACAGAGAAGATAGTGGTGGATAAAGAAAAAGTTGAAGATGACAAATAATTTATACCAAACAGTATGAATTTGCATGAATGGTACATATGGTGAACCAATGGATCATTGTGTGGGCATGATAAGTGTCATTATCGGAATCAGTGAAAATCTGAAAAATAATACACTAAAAAGATAAAAGAGAAACTTCTCATTAGAGATAAAAAGTGTAGACGAATTAATGATAAATAAAATTGTTGTCATTGTGAAAGTTACGAAAAAACAATTAGTAACAGTTATTACATTTTTTTTTCTTTAAAGATATCGCAATGGATTTAGGAGACAGGGTTTATGCCGCTGAGCGAATCACGAAGAAAAGGGAAAAACGGGTAAGAATTTATTCACCACGATTGACCGACAGGTAGCGCTAGTAGACAGAATGTGTTTCTTGTTACATACATAAAGATAAGGAGAATCCTTCATTCTCCCTTTAACCGCGCACACATAGAGAGTCACCGCTCTTTCCCCTCAACCTATTCGTACTTTTACACGAATACTATAATGTATCAGGAGGACTGCGGCAACCTCTTCAGCCTCATGTATGCATATGCCAACCTCCTGTAAATTTATGGTGCGCCGCGAAACTGCGACTTCACTCGTTAAACGTTAATGGGGTCGATTCCCTTTTTTTTCTATTTCTCTTCCTCTTTTCTGCCCCCTTCTCGCCATTACTTGATTCATAAAGGGGAAAGAAAATGGTCTCTTGCGCCTAACAGTTTGCGTTGCATCACGCGATCGCTATGGCACGAATACCACATATGAATCTTAGTCCCACTGAAATGTATACCAAAAAATTCCCAAGTTTGAAACAATTACTTAAAATCGATTGTCATCCTTCTGACATGAAATTTGTAATGTTGACAGAATTATGAAATGATCATCAACAAGAATCGCATTTGTTACTCAATCATTCATGAAAACAAGATGAACGATTAATAATGAAACATCTGAAGAATAGATTCTAATAGATTTATTGGTATACACAAGACAGTGTATGAGATGCGGTGAATAAGATGGTTTTCAATTCGTATAATTGGCAATTATACTACAGGCACGAAAATATATTTCATTCCCAATTGGGCAATGAAAGTTCTAAAAGTCATGTTCCAAAAAGTGATAATACGGAAACGACTGTTCCTACAGATTCAAGTAGGCGTCACTTTCTTTTTCATAGTCCTCTCAATAATTGCCTCTCAGATCTCTGATATCTTTCTTTTACTGTATCCGAGATATGCTAATTTTCATTTCTCTCTGTTCGAGTAAATTAGCGATCCGTAGTTTTTTCATCTTATCACGATCCGCCTCGCCATTCTCCGAGTACTTTGGAACTATTGCTCCAGAAAATTGGTCTTAAAGACTTCCTTCTACATCTTTTGCATGTTATATATACATTTCATCCATCACATTTTCTTATGCCTTTTTTATTACACTGCCAATAACATTGATGCATGATTTTTCATACAACCCGTTGGTTGTTCGATCTAAATGATTTCAGGGGAAAGTGGAGTACTACGTCAAATGGAAAGGTTGGAGTAAAAAATACAATACATGGGAGCCAGAGGAAAATATATTGGACGTGAGGCTCATTGAACTTTATGAAGAAAGTCAAAAAGGCGGAGATGTTGTTACGAGAAGACCGAGGCGGCGTGACACGAGATACAACGTAAGATACTGCCAATTGTTGGATGATGTCAATGATGAGAAAGATGAGAAAGATGAGAAAGATGACACTACGAACGTGACTGCTTTACATCAACAGGAGCAGGTACTGGCGAATCTTGTGGTGGAAGAGGAGCCAGGTGGGGACGAGCGGGTTGGAGAAGACAGTCAGGATGAAACGGGAAGCACATCGGCAGCGGTGCCACGATTGAATCCAGCCGTTAACGATGAGGACACGCTTCCAAGCTCATTGGATGGTCATGAGTCACCAACGCCACCAGAATTGTCTGCGTCAGCATTTAGTATTGATTCAGACAGTTCAAATAGTAGCGCTGATATTCCGTTGATACCAAGACGTGAACCAGCGGGTACGAAGCGGAAGGCCGAAGTGCTGAGCAAAGAATCTGGGAAAATTGGGGTTACTATTACTACTAGTCCAAGTAGCGGAGGTAGCAGTCCACCACCAAATAAAATTCCCAGGCTACTCCCACTTAAAGGAGCTAATGCCACATCACCAACGTATCACGTGAGCGTCAACAAATTTTCCACCAATCATTATCTAATTTAATTTCAATAACCATTCAATATTTGTGCCATATGAATAATCACTTGATTTTACAGACTCACAAAGTGAATGGCAGAAGGCCGTCATCGTCGAGTGTTAAATCAACACCAGATGAACCATTACCGGCAGTGCCAACAACACCTGCGCCTGCGTTACAAGATAAGAAAAGACCAGAAGCTGATGTACCACATGGACCACCACCATCGTTACCTCGTGCACCGCCTGTATCGTTATCATCAACAATCGAAACACCAACATTAGAACACCCACCGAAAAAAAGGCCTTTCCCTGAAAAATCGGAAAAACCTAATGGTACTGTGATGACAGATACTAACGGCCATAAATCGCCAAGTCCAACAGATGCATATACCAACAATAATAGGTTAACAACGTCTGTTGTCAATGGTCATCACGGACTGAACAATAATAATAGTAGTAATAATAATAGCAGTAATAATAGTAGTCACAATAACACTAACAACAACAACAATAATAATAGTAATAATAATATTATTACTAATATTAATAATAATAATAATAATAACAATAATAATAATAATAATAACAATAATAATAATAATGATGGTAATAGTCTTAAACCAACAGAATTGATCAAGTCAGAAATGTATATGCCATTAAGCAGTCCTGGAACTGATTATTGGTATTCACGAAATCCTGTCGCGGATCAAGTATTTATTACGGATGTTACGGTGAATCTCAAAACTGTCACTATCAGGGAATGCAAGACTGAGAAAGGATTCTTTCGCGAAAGAGACCCCAGAAGCGACATTTACTGAAGCCACAATATAAAGGAAAAAAAAAGAGTAATGACAAGTGAAATTAAATCATAAACATCCGCCACAGACAAAGGATGGTGATGATGATGATGATGACATATTGACTGTGACTTGTAATTTAATTCTTGTACATACAAATTATTTTCTCACAATGATCGAATCGGTCGAACGGATGACATATATGCATGTACATATATATATATATATATATGTGTGTGTGTATATATACGTATATATATATATATATGTATATATTGTGGAAAAATAGATGTAGAGCAATTTGTTTTTCTCTTTATTGTGAGTATGGAAAGATCGATAGTGTTGCTTATTGAAGGTGTCTCTTCCGTTTTTTTTTGTTTTTTTTTATTTTTTGTTTTGAAGAATGAGATGATTTTTCGAAGTCAACAAACTGGCTGATCATTTAGTGAGGTTGATATTCTAGAATTACGGCCAGGCCCACGAGAGCTATTCCAGGATTTTATATATGTCTTTATTATTAATATATATCCTGAGTTCCTCATTTTTCATTAAAATGCAGGAACGAGTCAAGTTTTTTTGTACATATGGTTCAGGCTTGATAGATTCTAGGAACGCGCGAGCTGATTATGAGGTATTAAAAGAAACAAAATCGTGTGATGTCGAATCAGTTATAAATCGAAATTGAGTGACATTACATGCAAGTGTTAAATTCATAATGGTGAATTGAAATTTTCATTGTAAATGTGTGGTGAGCTGAACGGTGTGTTGCGGTCAATGAATTTTTTCTCTCCATTTTCGTCCTCTTGCAATTTCAAACGACTCCTAATTTCTCATTCTAATTGAGTTTTTCTCCTGATTTCGTCCCTTGAGCAATACCAATAATTTATAAATGAAAACGATCATGGATAATTGGAAAGCTATCGTTTGTATATATTTTTAAAACCATGTATAAATCAAGTTATATATTTTGCAGTCAGTTTTTTAATGATTGTTGATCATTTTTATGAAGATAGAAAGATGTGTCTTCGGTACAGTTGATTAGAAATCGAGGATGCCAAATATGTTCCAATTTCTTTGTTTTACGTTACGTTTATACAATATAAGGAAAACATATTTTTTATCCATTGCGACACGTAGTTTTTTCTATTCGAAATGAGAAAAAGTTTTTGAGGTCGAGCTGAAGAAACATTCTCATCCAAATTTATTTGTCAATGTGTCTCTTTTACTCTATATTGTTGAGGATTTTCTTTCAATGCTTTACATCAATCCACATTGGTTGGATTATTATTACTGAGTCTCAATGAGAATAAAAAAGAAAAAGAGCGGGGGAGAGAGATCATATCTTAATACAACAAAACTATACACTATGACCAAGTTGTTATCAATATACCAAGATTAGATGCTATACAAATGAATTGTGAATTTATTTATATAATGCATAAAAAACACATACACACAAAACTGTGCATACACATTTCACTGCACATCTCAGAACCAGTAAATCCGTGATATAGATGAATATAAATAGGTTGTAAATGCTAATTCATATATCAGCTTATTTATTATAATTGATAATTATTCGAGAAATTTTTAGGTTTTTATATTTTAGTAAATAGTATCACTAAGGGAGACAAATGTGTTATCGAATAATCATTGAAACGCACGTGAACAAACAGACGAGAAAAATGATGCAACATGATTTATTGGGAAAATGGGAAAAATCAAATTATTCTTAAGGTTTGTGTGAGGTTCGTAGGAGAATCTATTGAAAAGCGAACCAAAGATCATGATTTTTTTTCATTCGATAACACCTGTTCAGAACTTGTGTGACAAATTATGTGTGAACTGGGTAATTATTTGCGCGTCAAGACTTTATAATGCGCAATGAAATAAAAACAAAACATACAACTTGTTGTAATGTAATAATTGTACATTGGGGAGACGACGCATTGTAAAAAGTTTGTAAATAGGAAATGGATGAAATTCTTAGCTCCTTGCAGTCATAAAATGGAAATGGAAAAGTAGTTGCAGAATTCCGAATTTTTATTTGTACTCTTCACTACCTTATTCTATCGTCGTTCTATTAAGTTTTTTGTTTCATCAATTGTACATACAATCTAATGAGATAGTCAATATCATTTTGTTGCTTTTGAATTGTAAAATGTAAAGCTAAGAAGATTGGTAAAAAGAACAACTTATTCCGTTTTTTTTTGTTTCAGGAATTAGAATTTCGTTAATAGACTGTGCGACGTTCCGTCGATATATGTTTCTGTAATCATAAGCCAAGCTTTTTATTCTTTGTGTGATACTGAGAAAAAGAAGTGCAAGAATGAGGTACAGAAAACACGCGCGAGATAGAAAAAAAAAATCGCGCGTCATTAACTACGCAGTGGTATGTAACGATATGTGAACCCCGCTAGTACCAAATTCGGTAAACAGTAACTTTAGTTCTGTCTGGTACAGATCCCTTATATTTGAATAAAATCATTAATTCAATAATATTCTGCTCATATTTATTGATGTATAAATAACTACCCTATTCCTCAAACATTCGAACTCGTATTGACGGGAAAAGAGTGATGAGAATTTTATAATTTCAAATTTCTGACTTTCTGCCCGCCTATTTCTCTCTGGTGGAAAGCACTGCATACCAAATGTCCCTATAACAAATTGAGCAAACAAAATATCACGTGGTTGAACTTGGTTAGACTGCTAATGGCTGTGAAGTTGTGGTGACGACGGTCCGCTGAGCGGTGTCGTAGTGAGAGTAATCGTAGAAAAAAAACAATAAAATATTCCGCATATTACGATTATATGCGATTGCTTGATTTTGTTAAACAAATATTATCAGACAGAGGCCGTACGCTGGTGTTACCGAGGTGCCATATGTGCAGGATCAATAATCGCCAATATGTGGATAAAACCACAAGAAGTGTTGTTGGCCAATGCATTTTGGTAAATAAATAACTTGTCACTCCCTGCAGTTAATATCCATACACTACCAACTCACTGTTTACATCATAATGTCACACAACGTCTGATGAATAACAAAAATCTTCTCGAAATTTACGTGTTAATTGTCTTCTCAAATTCATATTGAGTTTTTATTTGGTTTTAATATTCGTTCATCTATAAATCTACAAAATTATTTATTCCTCCGCTCTTCTCGATGATTTAATCATTAAAAATATATTGTTGCATAAAATATTGTGGCATGAATTACTGAACATTATCACGGAAATTATTGCTGTGCGGCCAGTTCTATTTCATCCATACGTATATTGTGTGTATAATCACAGACAGTTAATACACTATTACAGAAACTCACTCCCATTCTAATGAAATAATAAACCGGTACAATCATTTCATAATTTAATGTTTTGATGCGTTATGCAAAGTGGACGGTCGAAAGAACAGATCGTAAAATAAAAAAAATACTATTATTCCAAACACAGGATAACCGAACAGGCCACAGTGTACTTTGTTTTGCAAAGACGTAAAGGACATGGAAAGAGTAAGGGGCTCTCGTCAATATTGGTTGGCACATTGGACAGTGTCTTTGACAAGAAGCCACCACCATTCCGAATTTTACATCAAACACCGACGTCTGAAGTTTATTGGGGTATATTGATATTATTTCTATATGCGTTATTATCTATAAATACATTCCCTCACACCAGAACAAATGTTTACGATATGGCGTTGTTGACAATAGTTATGATATTGAGAAAACAATGAGAACAACAAGCTTGTTTGAATATTTTTCTGTTTTATTATCATTCGATTGCAATAATATTTTATTTATGGGATATGATTCATTAGAGGTAGCATGTTCGTTGACACACAAAGAGATACTGCAGGATTGGGACTGGCTCCATGCAAATCTAATGGATACATTAAAGTCATTTGACACAGAAGAGGAGATAACTGACTTCGTCTGTTGCAAGATACAATCGATCATCGCTAATAATGGACCAGATTGCCAATTCGCAGAAGGTATTAACTGATATAAATATATACTATTGAAATATTCTCAGTTCAATCTTTAAATTTTTTATTTTTATTACAGAGGAAGATCCTCAAACATTTAAAACAGCGTCATTCAAGTTTCACCAATTATTTAATTTACCGAATGACGATAAATTGGTGAATTATTATTCGTGTAGCTATTGGAAAACTAGATTGCCAAGACAAGGATGGTTATATTTATCAGTCAATCATATGTGTTTTTACGCATACATACTGGCGAAAGAAACAAAATTAATTATTAGATGGGCAGATATTGTGGAATTAGATAAGACAAACTCACTTCTATTCCCGGACAGTATTCGAATTGCGACCCGTGACAATAAGGAACATTACTTTTCCATGTTTATTCGGAAATCTGAGACATATTCATTAATGGAACAGCTCACGAATATAGCTATGAAGAGGCTCATAGATGAAAAGAGTGGATTCAATGAAGACAGAGAATTATTGAATAAACTCAGCAAGAATGTACCGAAAAAACCTTCTTTTTTGAAACGTGATCTTGATGCGAGAGCACACTCAGAAGCTTATCGATTGCAATTTAGGTTACCTGGGAATGAAAAATTGGATGGGAGCATTGACGCAACCTTATGGACACCTTATAATAAACGTCACAATTGGGGAAGAATATTCTTATCACAAAATTATTTATGTTTTGAAAGTCGCGTGAGGCAAATGGTCAGCCTCGTAATTCCTTTACGTGAAGTTAGACTTGTTGAACCAGTGGATCAATCACCAAGTTCATCGACCTCCACAGACAAATCTATACTCGTAACGACACCCCGATCATCATTTTTATTCGCACAGATACAAGATAGAGATTTTGTCGTACAAAAAATATCTGAACTATTGGCTAAAACAAAATTAGTTCAACTGTAAGTGTGATGCTATATTAATATGAAAGAAAATAGGCAATGGAATTTTCGTGAAATAATAACGATAAATTTTACTTCAGTGGCCCAAGTCATTCAAATCAGAAAAATAATTGTGAAGATAGTTCCGTTGAATCGTGGAAGCCCCAACCGCCTCTGATGAATCTGTTTTCCGCCCCCCTGAGTACAGAAGCTGCCTTGAAGCAGGAAACAAAAGAGAAACAATGGGAACTTCATTATGCCGAATACGGTAGAGGTATTACAATGTATCGAACAACCGAAACAGCAAAATTAGTTATACAAGGAGTGCCAATGTCGCTCCGAGGCGAAGTGTGGTTGACTTTCTCGGGCGCATTAAACGAAATGGCAATGAATCCTGGACTCTATAAATACTTTGTTGATCAATCGTTGGGAAAAAATTGTCAAGCAAATGAAGAAATCGAACGTGACCTACACCGATCATTACCAGAACATCCCGCCTTCCAATCAGACACTGGTATTAGCGCTTTAAGACGAGTTTTGTCCGCATACGCATGGAGAAATCCACAAATAGGTAAAAAAAATCTGAAAATAGCTCCTAATTCTTCAAATATTGATACACACATTTGCAATTTCTACAACTGTTTCTTATATTTATTCCATGGCATTATCTGAACAGGGTACTGTCAAGCAATGAACATTGTTGCCTCCGTCCTCTTGATTTATTGCTCTGAAGAATCTGCATTTTGGCAATTGTGCAATGTTTGTGAATCATTGCTGCCTGATTACTACGATCGTCGTGTCGTGGGTGCATTAGTAGATCAAGGACTGTTGGAAGAATTGGCTGCGGAACATTTGCCAACATTGCACGCTAAACTGCAAGAACTTGGTTTGATACGTGTTATATCCCTTTCATGGTTTTTGACAATATTTTTGAGTGTAATGCCAACGGGTAGTGCAGTAAATATAATGGATTGCTTCTTTTATGATGGAGCAAAAGTCATATTTCAAATAGCATTAACAGTTCTGGAATGGAATCAAAAAAAGTTATTGGATTGTCGTGACGATGGCGAAGCAATGCAACTTTTAACTGATTACCTCGGTGGTGTATTCAATGATGAAGGACCAATATTGCCACGACCCATCGATAGTGCAATACCACCACGTAGTATCTCTGTGCAAACACTGATTTTCGAATCCTATTCAAGGTATGGATCTTTAACAATCGGTAGAATTGAACGGTTACGTTTGAAGCATCGATTACGAGTCGTGCAGAATTTAGAAGAGGGTATCGAAAAAAATGTCATACGCAGTGTGGTAGTTGATAAATATATGACCACTGAAGAGTTACAAGAGCTCTTAGGTTTGGTACGCGAAGAATTAATGAGCCAACGTAAATCCGAGCCAGACAGATATGATCCAACACAGCCTCCTTATGAAGCATACAGAGTAGACTTCGAATTGTTTCGTATTTTGTTCGGAGGTTTGTCACCTTGGGGAAAGTGTACACAAGCTGAATCGTTGGCTGCAAGATTATTCAGATTGATGGATCGTAATCATGATGGATATTTGAATTTTCGTGAAATAGTACAGGCGATTGGGCTTACAGCTACTACAGATGCAGCACACAGATTGAAACTTTTATATACATTGCATTTACCACCTCTTTTAATGCCTGTTGATATTGATTCACCAACGCATTCTGATGGGGCTGAAATTGCTGCTGAAGCTACAGATTTTTTCGATACCATGGAACAAAGTATTACAATATTAGACTTGTCAAACAATCATGCTGTGGAGTCGGCAACGGGTAGCAGTCTGTCGAGATCGATAAGTATGAATAGCCAACAGGAAGATCAACATCGAGATTGGGAAAGTGAAAGTATGGGAAGCCTTAGGTCAGTGCTGAATCCAAAAGATAATCCTTTGAATTTGAAAAATGTACCAAAAATGTCACAGAGACACTTCATTGCACTTTGGAAAACCCTTTATGACATGTTCCCTGCTCAGCCAGAAGAACAAGAAATTTACCATTCCATCGCATCAATAGGTAAAGCTTTCTCATTTTTGTTTCCTTCATTCTGATGTAATTATTTATCGATTTTTTCGCTCAGGTACTTTGTTACTACAATTAGGCGATGTTGGAAAAAAACTTTACGTCGATCAAGAAGCAGGTGATAATTCGTTACCAGCTACAAGCGCACGTGCGAGTGTATCGCAAGTTGACACGGTGAGAAACCATTAATTTATCCTCTAGTCGGTGCAATTAATTTTGTTTTATTTTCTAACAAATATATTGAATATGATTCTACAGTCACCAGATCGAAATGGAAATAGACTCAATATTCCAACAACAGCTGATCCTGATTGGGCGATAACTGTGGAACAATTTCTTGCTTCGGCCTTAAATGGTGTACCAATAACCGAGTTTTTCAGTAAACGTGCGAATCTCATTGATGCTATTGGCGCGTTGAGAAATCGGAGATTTGACAGAGTACATTCACTTTCCGATGCGCCAATTATTAATGTTTGATATTAATACGGTCAAATTGATGTTGAGAGAAAATTCATAAAAAGATATATATAAACGCGAATAATTAAATAGTTGAAATTTTAACTGAATGATCAATCAAAATAGATATACAAACAACTTTATGATCGGCAATTATATTATTAGTTCATTCGCAATGTTACAAAGTATTAATATTGATTCGGCAGTAATAGTCGTGACCTGAATTTAAGAATGAAAAGTATAATTCTCGTAGAAGGTGTACGCATAATTCTTCTCTTTAAAATATAATATATAATTGTTGCATAATGAAATTATGGCACAAGTCATATAATGAAAATATTCTTTAAGATGAGTCTTTTTTCTGTACTTTTTTGATTTGTCAATTCATGCTTCTTCTATTGTAATTTTAGTTACAAGTGTAATTATAATATGGCTGTATGCAATCTAGTTTTCGACACTACATAATATTTGATATTAAATATTGGCAAGATTAATCGACCGAATAATTTAGGGGAATAAGCGAACCAAAAATGTGCGCGTGTTCGTAGACATTTCATAGAGAAACTGTTATTTTTTATACATACAATATACATGCATACATATGTATATATAATTCGAAGAGGAACTGTGATCAGGCGAGCGATTTCTTATATCAATAATTCTCAGAAAATCATTGTACTGATATGCAATATCAATGCATATATTATTAAAATTTTGAATTAATTTCATGTAATTGCAGTTTCATTTCTCCCACAAAACGCAACTAATGAGATAACATTATAAAAGCCACTCTGTATGATTTCGTCAGATACATTCTCATTTCGAGGATTAATAAAAAACATTGACCAGATCATTTTTTGTTTCTTACATTTTTATTCAAGGAGTTTTGTCACGCATGAAATTATTCAATAGTTTTTAGCGAGAATACCATCCTTTTTCGCGAGTCGTACAATGCAATCATCAGATTCTCCCTAAAAGAATAAAAAATAATTAATATGATTGGCAATGAATATAAAAACAATGATTCATGCGAATTGCATATTATTGAAATGAAAAATATATATTTACCATGCGACGAATGGGACCACAGATGGCATACATTTTGTGTGTATCGGTCATACGTCCAGTTGTAGGATCAACATCGGCCAAAGTCAACTGAATTGAAGCATGATCTTTAGCATGAATGATTCGGTTGCTCGACGAACTGCAATATCAAAACGAACATAACCTCAAACCTTGATGTGACAAATCTCATTTTTATGTTACAACTGTAGCAGCAAAGAAGCAGAATGCTAATTGAACATTCTGCAAGCTTTTTTCAATATTCTCTCGCATTTATTCGCTTATAGATGAATTAATAGATTAAAATGAGTAAGATAACCACGTGCACTCACCATTTCCGCGGGCAGTACAGATCAACAAATTCTCTTGAGTCGTTTTCCATCTTGGTTGCCTAGAATAAATTTTAGAATCAGTTGATTTGTGTCGAAAACTCTTCTACGCAAATACTGTGCGAGAATTTTAGATTATATGTCCAAATAAATATGATTGCTTACAATGTAGAAAAACACCGTGCAAGAGCTTCGGCCGGAAAGAGCAGTGAAAGAGGCTTCAGGAGGTTGGGAGGGGTAGAAAACGTGTCGTACAGGGTTGCCGGACATTTGTATCCATCGTGTACAACACTGTACGAGTACCGGTATTGGTGTCATTTTGGAGGGAAAAACAAATTGCATTGAAAAGTCGTCCAGTCAACGAGACTTGTAATCAGCTATTATTTATTGAAAAAACGTTCGATTCAAAAGCTATGAATATGCAATTTGATTTGGAGAAAATACATATATAAATTTATGAAATTTTGCAACTTTCGAAGAGTACAATTTTTGAGCACAATGAAATATAGTTCGCCCAAAACAATATAAGCCATCGGTATTGTAGAGGCAATAAGCCGAATTAACGTTATCATGAAAGAATTTTTCAGAAAACTGACGGTATTCAAACAAATACCAGACTGAACTATCAAACCAAATAAATTCCGAAATTCCATGATTCTGGAATGTTTTTCCCCATGCCTTTCTGTCCGATAGAGGGCGCATTGACCAGTAGAGCAGTTTGGAAATTGCGAATATTGATTGTGGCGCCATTTTTGAATCGATACAATGAACAGTTCTTTTTGTTACTTACTTTTTTATCTATCAACAGATAAATTTAATTCGACGAATTTGAATAAAATCTAATGAATAGTATATTATGGTTGATATTAATAAATGTTGTTTTCAAAATGCGTCAATACACTCATAATGGTCCAAAATTATGTCACACTTGGGTTGGTGTGCACCAGACTTAGGCTTCATCGCTGAAAGTCTAAAACCCATAATCGTCGAATCGTTGAGCGCATGAAGAAATTGCAAATCTGTATATGCACTATCCAAATATAAAATGTCGATGGTAGACCCAGTGTGAAAAATGGATGCAGAAAGGTGTGGTGGACTGCATTTTATCTGTTAATCTAGAATGAAATTTTTTAAATAATTTAGAATGAATTCTAAATTCATCGAAAGTAATCGGCCAATTCGACAGTTAAGATCAGAAATAAACAGAAATAATTGAAAATATTCGTGATCATCTCAATGCTGATCATTATTTACAATTATATCACTTTTGAATGTAACTATTTCATGTAATTACGAAATTAGTCACAACTCCAATACGATTCGGAGAACTCAAGATTCGACTGTTCTCCCTCATCGACTTCTATCATCACTCGTCTATTCGATACTTTGAAATATCTCGTGGTTTCATCATTGAACTCCGGAAATACACCAACCGTATTTATTTCCATGAGTGAATAAACTTTTCGCTTTTCTAAAAAGTGTTCCTCCACTTTTAATAATATTGAAATAATAATTCAATAAACTTTTATTATTACCGCCCAATAAGACCAATGTGGATGTAAAAATTGTGCGGTGGAGAGCGCACAATTAAAATCTCCAACGGCATTACTTGCAAGAATATGCACTCATACATGCTCATACATAACTGTTTATAACATTTATGATGTTGATAGTCGGATAGTGGCGCCAACTTTCGTCGCTTTATTGTATCAAATTATTGCGTAAAATTCTTAAGCATTGAGCTACATTGAGCATTCGGTGGCTGAAGCTGCTCCAGTCCGTCCAGTCATTTGCCAACCAGTGATGTGGGTGATGTGTTTTAAACGGTATGGTCTGTCTATGTGACCATTGTGACGTGTTGTGACGACGAATCTCACGAATAAAAGTGTTAAAACAATGTAATGTCCAGATAAATTATGATACTCTATAAATTGTAAATGAACAAAGCAACAACCATTGCTATCATATATAGTTCATCTTATTTCTCTTCGTGTTATTCTACTTTTTTATTATGTACTCAAAGTCAAATTTGATTCAACTTGATGAGTTTACTGTTCTACCTCACTAATGTGTTCATAATCTCTTTTTATATATATCAATACATCGTTAGTCAGTATTCTCAACGATATTTCAACTTGTCAACAGTATAAAGTCGTCATTCATACCGACGAACAATACCACAACATGTCAATGAAGGTGAAACAAAAAAAAATACGTAATTATAGATTACACTTTCGATTATGAAAAAATTTACATTTCACAAATGATTATTTTCTACTTCATCGATTGAAAAATGGAATAATATTTATTACAGATGTCACATTTCACATATCCTTCATAATATATCAATCGAAGTAAATTTGTTTGAATTATCAAGAAAAAATTCACACCATTCATAATTCACGACAATATGAAAAACATTTCGAGATACGTGGCAGTTAAGAATAAATTTTCTCGTGTCAGTTCTGAGCATGTGGAATATTCAGAAATAGATCACACTACCGCGTCATTTTTGAATTCTCAATGATTGATTATTGTGACGCAACTTGTTAATTGATTTATTTTATCGATTATCAGAGTCATCAAAATATTCCATCATTTTCTAATCATGCAAGAGTAATTGGAAAAATATTACTTTATATCTTCATTGATGAAACCTGTTGCCTATGGCTATATATACTTTCTTTTTTGTTTTTTCTTTTTTTTTCCATCGACTTCTAATTGAATTTCCACACAACGTAGAACATTACGCGTCATGTACCTAAAAAATTTGATTCATTACTGATTATCTAAGAATCATTAATAGAAAAATTCCTCTTTTCCAATGAAAATGAAAACTATTATGACACTTATTCATAGCAATAATAAATTTCGCTATAGCCTCTTATTCTTTTATTCTGCAGAAAGAATCTCCATGGGATGTGGAATTGCATCTCGCTGCGGCGCGAGGTGACGCAAAACGTCTGCAAGTGCTTTTAGACTCTGGACGTGTTCATGTTGACTGTAAAGACAAGGTGAGCGATTGATGTAAATTTGTACACTGTGTGAAACAAACGTATAATAAATAAATCAGTGTTAAGAATTACCAGGGGAAGGGAAAAATAATAACGAAAGCAAAGGCTAGAACTGGCGTAGTATTGATCAATCAGTTCGAATCACTCATCGACATCCAATCAATGTGTCGAACCTTTTATTACGTTTCAATAAATATACAAAGTGAATTGAATGTGAAAACGCAATGCGCCCATCAACTCAATGAATGTATACTCTATAAATAATTGCAATTGTAACTAATGGCCCTTCACAAATCATTAAAAGTTGAATTTAAAAAACCCATCAATTAATTTAGACCCATCCTGCAAATCAATATGTCTAGTTGACTGATGATGAATAGATTAATATAGCGTACAATAGGTCACTATATGTTGACTTTCAACGTGTAGCGAAGTAGAAGTCAAATAAACATTGAGGTCACTATTTTAATTCGGGGCAGTTTTATCAAGTCTACAAGTCAAAGTGTTTCCAATCCACATGGCTAGTCCACGAAATTATTTGTATTCTCCTCTTTTTTTTGTATAAATCAGTTGAAGTGACGATGGGAATAGATAACTGAGAGTAATAAGCCCTGTCTCGTCTTTATATAGAATTACATTAAGCTCTTATATGATTCAGGATGGAACAACCCCACTCATACTGGCAGCGGCTGGTGGGCATATTGAAGCCGTGACTGAACTATTACAACAAGGGGCGGATCCTAATGCCAAAAGGCTGGTGAGTTTTTGACCCTGAGACGATGAGGGGGGGCCGTTCGGGGTTTCCTTGTGAATGAATGGCCGGCTGACTCAATGAAAAAGCTTATCCCACTTACGGCATTCAATATATACGTATCCTATTCATCACGATACTATCATATAACTCCATTTATATATATATATATAGATATATATATAAGGAATAAATATATATATATAGGAGTCGTTGCTATTGGCTGATACTTTTCTATTATCATTCGAGTGGGTGGACTGGATAAAAAGTGGTACAAATACAACACTTTTTATCCAGTTTCAATGATGACACATAGAAATGTGTTTATTTTCATCTCTGAAGTATCAAGAAGAAAAACATTGGTAGAGGTTCAAATAAAACGGAGATGTGCGCTCTTCAATGTGATAGATTGCAGATTCACTTGAGCTCGAATGAGTTGTCTGGTGATAATCTAGCAATTCAAATATTATTTATGAAGATACTCAAATTGATGTGAAAATTAAAGGGAAAGCAATCCTGACATGAGTATTCTCCAAGAAACTTTAGAATTCAAAATAACTTACCGTACAATTTCTCAGGTTTTATTCATCTTACGTCATTGACCTCCTTCAATATATATTGTATATATATATAGTTTGGGATATTACGTAAATGGGTTTGCTCCTCGTGGTTTGAAAACTTGTTGGTCTATGACGTAATACCGATGTCATAAGAGTACCTAAAGAATGTTTATCATATGTAAATTGTGTAAACATATTTTTATGTATGTTTCACAATAACATAAAAATAAATCTCGCTGAAAGAAGGCAACCATTATTCGAATAACGAGAAAAAAACATTTTCCCGTTAGAATCCATCACGGAATTGGGAAATGTGTTTGAGAATAATTGGTATGGATATGGTAGAATTTGTATGATAATAAAAAAAATATTCGCTACTGCACAATATAGTACATATGTGGATCATGCCAATTAATCATACAATGAATGCATGTATGTACATAACGCATCCAACCATTGACGTAACGCATCATGGTGCGAGACTTCTCGACGGTAATTTGTCGCGGCACCAACCCTTCATCACTTTGAACCCATATCTTTTCATTCTGTGTATATAAATAAATGCGTGGCGAATGATGTTACGCGATGGGTAATAACATAATATAAAATGTCTTTTTTCTGAGTAACTAATGATTAAATTGAAATGATATATTGATGCATGAAAAATGCCAATATAAGGATCGTATCCCTGAGTCCTTGCACTACATGAACAAAAAATCATATAAGAGTCGTACAGGACTATTTTTCAACCGATAATTCTAGTCTACGATCATATCAATAACATTCGAAAGACCAGAGTGAGTTGTATTCCAGTGAAATTGCTGTAGATATGGTCGAGATTTTCTATTGGAATGGAAATTCATAATTAACATAAAGAACTGTAAAATTTCCATTCTATATAAGCGAGAAGCTACGAGTAGCAACTGATAATTTACGTGCATAGCTCACTAACTGTGATAATTTATACTACTTCTTCCTCTATCGACGATAATCCGAAATATTTCTCGAGTGACTATTACTATCAGGTGTGAATTTACTACGGCGAACACAAAGTTATAGGGAATTTTTGTCGACATAAACATTGTTGTGTGATAAGTATGCAATCTTGACGAGTCAACTGTTAAATATATTGAAATAGTCTGCTATAAGATTATTCAATGCATTCATCATTCATTCTGTATTTTGTGAGTTGGAGTTCTATATAAATGTGTCAACTATCAAAGTGAAAGTTCGAGAACCCATACAGACGTCTATATCAAATTTCATTTCATATATTCATTCCTTGTACACAATTGAAAGAATCGTAATAATTAAAGGTCTCTTGGGATACCAATTCAATTTTTTTTGAATCCTTTCGGTCTGTTAATAGATATGTAAACAGATTTCTCTCATTTTCGAACATTGTCTGTGTGTATCATTTACATTTTGAATAATGAATTACGCTTCTATGTGAAACAAATTATTCTATGGAAAATTATATTGCATTGGAATATGTTGATAAATACGAGAATTTTGTGTTTCGTGGCATTAGTTCACAAGTCGATTCAGTCTCAAACTCAAGGTTTTCCTCATGTCTTCGACGTCTAATGTCAATGTGTTGGTTACAATTCATAATTCAATAAATATCACACATACATGCATATGCACCTATTTATATTTAATGTCATGAAAGAATGGTATAACAATTATTGCCAATCTATTGCCATGTGTGAACGCGTAACTTGGCCAAGAATAAGAAAGACGTGTTTGAATGAAGAATATATTTATGCGTTGTAACATATCCATACAAGATATACACAATCACTCGCGATCTCACGAATTAATTATTTTGACCAATAAATCATCTCATATTTTACAGACGGGAACGACTTCATTATTTTTCGCTTCGCAAGGTGGATATGTCGACATTGTTACGCTGCTAATTGACCACGGGGCGACTGTTGACTCTTGCAGCATAGTATGTATTCACCGTCTTCATTCGAATCAATCAGACATATATTGTATAGTATAGAAGCAATAATTGGACATTGAAATATGTATTATTAAAAATTTTAGGATGGAGGAACGCCATTATTTGTTGCTTGTCAATGTGGTCATTTTGACGTAGTGGAAAGTTTGATAGAAAGAGGCGCCAATGTCAATGCTCACATGAAGGTATAAAAGAAGAGAAGCATTTCTGTTGTGTTAGTCTAATTAAATCAGTCTCGGGTCTTAATTCGGATAAATGAAATTGCATGTAGGACGGTGCAACGGCACTATTCATAGCCGCACAAAATGGTCATGTGCGAATCCTGGAAATACTTCTTTCGCACGGTACGAAAATCGACGCGTCAAGAACCGATGGCGCTACACCCCTCTGGATTGCTGCTCAAATGGGTCATGATCACGTGGTGAGGAGGCTATTGAAGGCCGGCGCCAAGGTCGATGCTACAAGACACGTAAGTGCAATTTGTCTCGCAATTTTTCGTCTTCAATTTCTCTTCTTTCTATTTTTATGTTCATGTTGGAATTTAACTTTTTGTTCAGGATGGTGCAACACCACTTTTCAAGGCCGCACACAAAGGACACACAGCTGTCATTGGAGAATTATTGAAATATCGGCCGTCTCTGGGTATTCTTCCGGTAAGAAGTCAATTGACCTCAATTATGACACCAAAACTTACCAGACCGGGAGGGAATCCATCTACTGCGAGTTATTTATAGACTCATTATACTTCTGTATACATACGAGTGTATGTTTTTGTGTTTATAGAACGGTGAAAGTGCACTGCATGCCACAGCCTTGACTGGACACATGACAGTAGCACGACAATTGGTTGGAGCTGGCGCTGATCTTTCACTTGTGAATCAAGAAGGTCTTACACCCCTTCAACTTGCGGTCAGACACTCACAATCACAAATCGTCAATTATCTGAAGGATAAAGTGCGAACACGAGCGGCGTCACGCTGATAATCATTTTGCGAACAATATTCCCCAAATTTTGAAATCGTTTCTTACAATAGTAATTCCATCTGGTTTTTATTCTTTTATTGAACATCGCAGCGAGTTTCCATCAAAGCCGGTAATTCCACCGCACACAAAAAGAAATAGAGGAGGAGGAAGAGAGAGCGAAAGAGAATGTAGGAATTATATATATATAAGAGAAAGGAGAATGCTAAGACAAGTATTTCTGCAGACAGACTCTGAATGAGAATAATATTCAACTAATTGGATGTCATTATAAATATTTTCAAAACTTTATTACTAGTGGATATATACATATATATATGAAATATTTTTATTATTGTTCTTCTTAGAAGAAATGAAGATTTTTCATGGCCGGGTATTGCATTATTTGATAGGTACATAAACAAAGATGCCAATGCGCCAAAAAAATACAGGAGAAAATATGCGAATAATAGTTTAGAATAATGTAAATAATATTTTGAATTACATTGAAATAAGAAATTTGGTTCCCGTACTATGTACATCACTGTGATTAGATAATGATTAAATTATTTATGTCCCCTCCACAAGTTTGTTGATATAATATATTATATTTAGTCTTAATTCAGAATCAAATAATTCACTTTACAGGAATGTTTTTCGAAAAATTGTCGGTCTTCTCGATAAAAATACGAGTTGGAGGAAAAATAATTATGAATGATAGATGAATAACTTTTATAAGACTGACTGAATTTGCCTTAAACAGAATTAGCATTCCAAATCCGTTTGAAGAAATGCAAAGATGAAGGTAATTAATCTGTTTTATAAGTAGCAATTACATTTTCACACGAATTTACATTCAAAATAATCGAGAATAACAATTTGAAGGCATGTATAAATACATACACACATACATATAGACTATTTAAATAATTCCTTGCATAGAAAAATAATTGCACAGTCTTCCTTATAAATAGATACACATCGGCACATCAACTATATCGTTTTCACTTATATATGATAATGAAGTTACTGTTATTGTTAAGAGTTATACAAAGTTTAATAAATGAAACGAAACAACAATATTGTATCTACAATTGTAAAAAAAGTTTATTGATCCCAAATGGAAAAATATCACGAAGGTATTCCTTTTTTTTACCATTCCTTTGACTGCGATGCTATGTTGTGAATGTGCATTAATTTCTGTCTTTCACATTGTATATCACAGTAATTTTCTTCCAATATGTAACATTCTTCATCATCAATCATGATTCACTAATTATCACAATAGTTTTAACAATAAATTTCCACTGAAACCAAATTAATTTTATTCACTTTCAAGCAACAAAGTATACTAACGAAATAAAATGGATACAAATCCTATTGTCTTATGAATCCAAGAAAATTCCAATCAAGATATGCGACTAATTGGTGTCAACGCAACGTTGGCCTTGCTATAAAACCATCTGCCAAGTGTCCACTTCCTTTTGTGTTACATATGCAAAGCGGTCTTGGTAAATTCAGCGTATGATGAACTAATTTCCTTTCTGTATCTGAATTAATTTTTACGCGTGGACGAATATAGATCATTCAAGAAGCAACGGCAACGGCGATAAATTGATAAAACTATGTTCGCTCCGCGCTACCTACCGCCTGTGTGACATTTTATCAAATGTATATATTCAGTTGTTTGATGATAACGCTGATAATACGATATACATACTTTCTTAGCATCGTATATAGTCAGTTGAACGCTGTTACTTTAGTGTTATCTATCATGGTTCGAGATCGAATGCCGGAATTGTGTGCTGTTAGTGGTGACACATATGAATATTCAAGCTTATTTCAATAGTCATTAGTCAAAAATTATTTGCATTATCAGTAACACATCGACAATAGTGAATTTGTATTTAGAATATGGTTTCACGGGCATATTCGACAGTTTGCAGATGTCGAAAGAGCCAAGAATGTCCATAAATGTTATACTTCTTCAACACATGATTCGAATGTTTTAATTTGTTCCTCAATTCTCTTCTCTTTTTTCACTAGACGAGAAGAAAAGATTCACGGTTTGGGAGTTTCCGGCAGGATATCAGTACCCAAATATCACACAGTAAAAAAATAAAAGATGTTTTAGAAGACGTAGGTGAAAATTTTTATCTTCCATAAAACTGCTCAAACAACTCTGTGAAATTCATGTCCGAAATAATTTGATAATTTAGGTGGAGAAAATTCGAGAGATGATTAGTATTCTAACAGACAATATAAATATCGTAAAAGAATTACATAACAACGCGCTCTCTCATACCAATTTGGGTAAATAAATATGTAAACTATATATAAATATATTTATTGATCATTTGATCAACAAATGAATTGATGAATCGATTAATTTCGTCTCAAATAATGAGAAAATATTGTTTTAGGTATACAAGCTGAATTGGAGAGCAGGACATTTATCATATCACAAACGTCTTTCCGTATTCGTACCAGTTTAAAAGGTAAATTAAATAATACCTATTTCAAACTGCAATTAAAACCGTTTGCACTTGGCGCGGCGAGTTGTTTTACTCGATTTTGGTGTATTATTAACATCCCGCATGTTTGACGAGTTATCTGTCGACAAACAACTACTGGTCTGGCAACTAGATGAGCTTGTCGACGAATCCGCAGCTACCGGTGCTGTAAGAGACGACAATCGGCGAAGAACGATCCTCGGCAATCGATTGCTATTTAATAACGGATGGACCGTAGATTTCGTCGGTGTTGAATGACTAATCGGTGAATTTGTGTTCGTCTCGCATGTCCTTATATCCAATCGGCATTTTTTACCGTATACCCTGAAATCCAATTCATGTTTTTTATATTTTTCCCCAGTTATATTAGGGCCGTGATGAATCCAATGTTAAAATATATATATATATATCTATTTCTTTTTGCTATCTACTATTTTCTATTTTTTTATCTTTTTGCGTTCCAATTTACCGTATACCGCATTCCATCTCCTTCTCGGCATGAGGGAACTCCTTATAAAATGACAATAATTGATCTTTGCTGAAGTCCGATCCGATACGTACAAATACTTTAGTAATATTCACATCTAATGAAGTTGATGATAATGATGATGATTCCATTTTTTTTTTCAATTTCATCAATGTTGGTAACAGCACTTGAATTCCATGTTTCTTCATTCCCTCAGCAATGATATTGACAGCGTTACTGGGAGGAACAGTGTTGCTATTACTTGGTGTGTATGACGGAGTTTCATCGATATCATCATCATTATTTTTGTTTGTACATGAAGAAGGCTGAAGATGATCACTGGCTATAATGTAAAGACTATCATATAAAACACATAGGGCTCTATCATCCGTGATATTTATCGAATCACTTAAAACACCATTAAGCACTTGGCTCGTAAGTCGCACGAGTAATTTTAATTTTCCCGGTGGATCCAAATGTTCCAACATAAAATCATAAATCATTCGACGTTTGAGATCATTTATTGCACCAGGCAATGTTAATATTTCTCGTTCAGCTGGACGCATTCCTCTATCACAATATTTCCTTGGTAGTTGATAATCATTATAATGAAAAATACTCTCTAAAAATTGTTGCGATATAAGTACCTTATTTTTAACTAAAAGCCGTTCTTTTATCAAAAAAACCGTCATTTCCCGTATTGTATCGTTCGGGTCCGATAACATTGTTAATATATGAAAGAAAAATGTTCCTTTTACTTTAATATAGTCTTCAACCAATAATTGAATGAATATAATGACAATTGCCTCCCGCACTGTTATGTCACCTTTCTTCATACTTATGCACATGTCGGGTAAATATGGTTCTACTAATGCAGTGAATCTTGTACAAACATCAGCGAGTGCTTTTGCTGCATTTACGCGAACTGATGCATCAATAATTGAATTTGAATTGATTCCAGTACAAAGTAATTGTCCAAAAATTGGCATCATTTCATGGGCAATCGTTTCGTCGCGCATTGCCTGCTGTCCCAAGACAACAACTGTTGCTGCTTGAAGTTCATGCGCACTTTTCATCGCAATTGGTATTGTTTCCCAGTCAATTAACATACCTTGGAGTATTCTCAACACCGACAGACGAATCTTGGTTGTGCATAAAAATGACGCATGGCCTAATGTATAAACAGCTTTCAAATATTCATTCGAATTGTCCGTTGTGTGATCGTTAATTATTTTTTCGATTACTTTTTCACATTTTTCCATCAAGTCATGCATGTTTGATTCAAACTTGTTATGATCTGTAGGATTGAGAAATTTTGAAATCGCCCAAATGATGTCTAAACAGATGCTTATTGACACTGGATTCACTGATAAATCGTAAAGCGATTTGTAAAAATCTTGGACGAGTATCTGAATAAAATGTCGATCGAATGTTGACCAACAACTTCTAAGCACTTCCAAAGCCAAATGCTCATGAAAATCATTGCCATGCAACAAACTTTGATAATTTTCAAAATGCTTCCTCATATTTGGCAATGTTTTACTTTCCGATATTGCAGATAAAAAAGTCCAAGCCGGTATGTTGTGAATAGTACCAATGTGCGATTGAATTTTAACAATTACGGATGCGTTTATGATATCAGCGTGTACCCAAGCATCACACGCTTTTTCTAAATGTTTTCTCATCTTTGATAATGTCAATTCATTTATAATAATCCATGGAAGGTTGTCAACATTTTCGGATGAAGTTGTGATACGATTAATTATCAAACTTTCCATTGATTCTAATACTTTTTCCTGAACTTTAACTTCAACATCAAAAATTTGTGGTGTTACCGCTTTAACCCATTTTTTATAAAAATCTTCATGCTCTGGGAATGCTTCCAGTAATGACGTTAATATCTGAATGGAATAGCGTCGTACTATCATTGCTGGATCACAACATTGAGCACAAATAATGGTAATAGCGGTATCGACCAATTTTGAATTTATGAGCGCAGCATTTCTCACAATTTGGATAGCACTACGACGTACTAAAGCTCGCTCATCTAGTGCACGATCTTTTAACATTGATATCATTGAATTTCCATCGGGCAACAATTGCTTCTCGTTCCCCGTCAATGCCTCTTGTATGATTTCGAATGTTGGTATCGGACGTTCATCGCTTTCACACAATGTGAATATCTCATTCACGAAAGGATTCTCCTTTGAATCGGTATATTCAGCAATAATAGCCATTGCTTTGCCTCTAACCATACTTGAAACATCGATGCAACGACCAATAACCATGGCAAAAAATATTTTTCTATAATCTATCTGCGACGTATTATCATTCGAATCTTTATTATCAATTGGTGAATCCAATAGAAATTTTCCAGTAATTTCTAGTGCGAATACTCTGCAAGATATTTTGTTGTGGTGTGTGAATAGAATTAAATCTTTCAGTACGTTCAAACGAAGCGGTCCTGTACAAATATTCATCAATTTTATAACTACATTAGCTTGCTTCTGACGTGCTTCGAGCCGTTCAGGGCAATTGATCATCATATGTTGGATTAATATCATAACGCCTTTCTCCGCGTTCTTTTTATGTGAATGTAATAAAGTTCTGAGGAAGTGTATAGCTGCATCACGAACAACGTTCAGTGATTTGATTGGCATACTAGTATAACTCAATAGTAGATGTGGCATCAGATATTTGGCGATCAATTTTATTGTCACATCAATGGGACCGTGTCGTGGATGGCAGAGTTCTTCCAGCGCTGCATAAGCATTGTGTGCCAATGAAGCAAGTGTACCTTCGGAATGTCGCGTTTGCGTTTGAAATTCATGAATATCAACACCAAGTTTTGTCACTTCAATTAGTGAATGAACGGTCAACTCCAGTGAGCGAACATATTCTCTCATGCACCACGAGTTCAACATCAATATCATATTATACATAATGATATTCAACCCCTTGGTCAAAGTGATTTTCTCAGTTTGAACAAGAAAACTGGATGGTTCATCATCATTTATATATAAACTTTCTAAATCAATATTCCTCGCTGTTTTTTTCGTTAGTGGAATCAAATGTTCAATGAGCTGCAATGTACTGATAACTCTTTGGTATAAATTTTCATGGAATATTTGATAGGCACTGCTACCAGGAACAGCTAACAATGTCAAGTACAAACTTGTAGCGTGCAAACATGCCTGACGCGAATCTTCATCCGCATTCAATCTTTGTCCCATTTTTATGATGTAGCCCAACAATGCAAGCAATGCCTGTTGATCAACATTCAGTGCGCACAATGTCTGCCATGATACCTCAGATTTTTCATCAGATTCAAGATTTTTATTCTTGCATATCCAATCTTTGACTATTGTACATGTATCCTTCAACAGTATTTCCATATCCTCTGTCTCGACAAACATCATGTAGTCACCAGGTAGATTATCAAATGTAATAAAGTCATTGTCCCATACAGATTTGACCCATGATCTGTCAAGTTCATCCAATTTGAATTTCTCGAAAATTCGTAGTGGTTCCATTATAATATTCAACTATAACAATATTGTCCAATTTATTCGCGCTGTTTCGTTTCAATTTAAATGTTTTCCCAAACATAACCTCCTTGTTTTAGGCTTTCAACGTTGCGTCTGTGAATTCCTCACAATTTTTTTACGCCACTTCGAGAAATACCTTAATGAATTGATATTGGGTTGAAATAAATGTTGTATAATAATTTTTCATACTTAAACATGTTTTAATATGTTGACTTACAGCTTTAGGTGGTGAAATCCCGCGCGTTGACGAACTCACTTTGGATAGTGCGAGAGATGGCCCTGCTCATGCGCGCATACGTTTTTTACAATACATAACAATGCACCGAATATTTTCCGAAATTATGTATGAATATAACGAATCGCTCATGAGATACCATGAAAAATGTTCGTCTCTTCTTCATCAACATCGCATTTTACGTATGTTTATCTGTTCAATTCAAGAAATATTTCCATGTCAACTATGGCACAACACTACAAAAAGATGGAAATATTTTCCAAATTAATTTCTCATTAAAATAAAGTAAAAGTATTAAATATTTATCTTCATCTTATAGTGAGAAAAGACACAGCCAGTCAAGTGTTCGAATCGGATGATGAGGATAATCCAAACACAAGTCTCTTCGTTGACAATGAAAGTAGAATAGATTAAAGAAATGAAATTGAATGACTGTAGAAGGAATTGATTGTGTAAAAATAATATTATGGTTCTCTTATGCAGATTCTGGACAAAAGTCGAGCTGCAAAACTTCAACTTTCGGAAATTCAATCTCGCCACAATGAAATGACGAAATTAGAAAAATCTCTTGTAGAAATTAGAGATCTGTTTTTTGAAATCGGTTTCCTCGTTGAAAAACAGGTACACAAGTTTATAATTAGAAATTTTGCCAACATCTGAGAATGACTCTATATTTTAATCCTTAAATATTGAACTAATCAGGGCGAGCAGCTAAACTGTGTTGAATATTTTGCTGGAAGAGCAACAGATGATGTCGAAGGTGGACGATATGATCTTGTTAAAACTGAAGTTAAGCGTAATCGAGGTCGGAAGGTAAAATTGAAAATGATTGAATATTGATGACGTAATTATGAATATCATCTGTAGGTCCATAACGATATTGTATTTATTTTCAGAGAAAAATCAAATTATTCATCATACTCGGAATTATCCTGTTGATTCTCATTTTCCTCGCCATTATTTGGTAAAAAGAATGTCGAGAATACGTCTTTAAAACGGACATAATTGTTTTCATCAATTCAGCAATTGTTTTCATGCTCCATAATCTATTTGTCATTAAGTTTTGCACGCAGCGATTGGTTTTAAAAAATTTTTAAAATACATGACGACACCTTTTGCGCTTGGTCTTGTTTTATGATCTTGATCGGTGCATAAGAAAAATATTTCGAGTACTCTGTCATACTCTGGCCCGATCTCAATGGCTGGTAATGGTGGCCGGGTGCCTGAACAATTAAGAATAATTTTATCCTGTGGTCATGACGAAATATGGTTTATAAATTTTATATTATGAACTCACCATACAAACAATGAGATTTTTCACCGAGCAATGACATACTATCGTCCATCAATGATGCATTAGGGTCATTATTTTCAGTGACTGACATTGAGTTGTCGCTCATTGATGCATCCAAAATTGATTCGGCCAGAGACTCATCGACGTCAACATGTGGTGGTGATAATGCTATCATTTCCCACAAAATTAAGCCGTAAGCCCACATATCTGTTTTATTTGTTATTGGACCATCCTCTAAAACAATGAATGGAGACAAAAAAATGAGAACAATCAATTTGCTGATTCAGTGAATCAGGAAGCAAAAATCATATTGGCAGCGGTGGGATTCGAACCCACGCCTCCGAAGAGACTGGTGCCTTAAACCAGCGCCTTAGACCGCTCGGCCACGCTACCCCCACAGTGATGCCAAGATTCAGATATTTCAAGAAACATAGAATCATCAAAATTAACTAATAACTTTGCTTCATGAATGGAAGAAACCACGAAACTGCCATATATATAAAAGTAATGAAAGATATTTGATAATTCTATGCATTCATCAAAAATCAACTTTCTTTGCAATGATACATGCAAAAATATAAATTTCTGTGAATCTCTCTCACCAATTATCGATGAATAAACTTACATGATGGTGATTGATTCAAATTACCTGATATAACTTCTGGTGCATTCCAACATTCAGTCCCGGTGTAAACGAAATTTCCTTTAGATGTGTCGAGAATTAACGTCTCTGTCAGTGGTACCGATACACCGAAATCACATAACTTGACAGTTTTCAAATTGTTGGAAACCAAAACATTGTAACTTTTTAAATCTCCATGAAGAACGTGAGCGGTGTGATGTAAGTACTCCAATCCTTTCGCCACTTCGTATCCAACGTATTCAATATCTTTTGCTGCAAATGGATCAGCTCCCATCTCCACTCTGCTTTCAATCAAATCACCTAGTCAGATGAACAGCATACATGGAACATTTCATTACTTATTCACATTCGATTAGAATAAATCCTATACCTAGTGACTCTTCCAATTGTTCCATCGCAAGACATGGCACACCAGTTTCTGACATTGTCAATGCACGAAAACCAACAATATTTGGATGGTTCAACTGCCTCAGGATATCACCTTCTACTTGAATTCGTTTATCAAACTTCTGATCTTTGATTATTTTTGTATTTCTTTTTTTTATGGCCCATGGTGATCGGGCAAATCCAACTCTTGGTGATCTTTCAAGTGTGAATACATTGACACCTAAATCAAAAGATAATTCAAATTAAATTCATTAACGAATAACAATAGTAATGACAGAAATTGGAAAAAAATTGAATTCAAATGATTCTTGTTGTTATTTAGTTATATAGATATAAGGGAAAATGACTTTGACAATGGAATACTAACCACAACCATAACCTATCTGCTTCAAGTATGGGGTAGCCGGTATTTTTATGGGAGTTTGATTCTCTGATGAATTGTTTTGCAATCGACTCCGGATCCTGTTCGACGTTGGTGTTTTGAAGTCTGCCATTGTTACCGCACTTTTATATAAATATCCACCTTATTGATTTTACAAAAACTTTTTAACTTGATGAATGGAGCTTGCGATCGTGCGAATTAGTCAGAACGCAACAACCTGCCACAACCAACACATCCGCTGACGGTTTGGATATCTTTCAAACATTATCATAACGGTGTCAATCTCTGATGATTGGTTGTTGGTTCAAAAACCGATTCTGCTCCGGATGTTACCGAAGAGAGCGCCACCAAACTTTTCGCGCCAACTCTTTTGAATGAAGAAACATGAAAGTGAAGTTGTCATTTGTCGTTCAATCAGGACTTCATCGAGCCCCAATTGATTTTTTATTTATAACAATTTGAAGAACTAACAAGAATCAGGTTTTTGATTTCGGACCTATTTTTCGAGGAAATTTGAACTATTGAAAATGGCATTTATTTTAATGTGCGATTGTCAAGGAGGACATGAGAAATTTGAGACCCATTCACAAAATTTCTAACGTCTTCAAATTCTTCACATGCAGAGAAAAGAACTCTAAAGATCAAGGCTTTTTAATATAAGTAGCTGTGGCCACTGGTTCAGCCGCGTTTCGTTACTTTACTCATCCATGAATTTAAAAGAGTACGCAGATAGGATGATATGAGCAAATAAATATTGGATGATGTATATCGATGTGTGAAAGGAAAAATGGCGGCGCCAATGCGTGTGGCTGCTCGTAGAGTGAAACCAATTTTGTCACTAAACAAAAATGAGGCACATCGCAGAGTTTTAAATTTATATCGTGCATGGTATCGACAAATTCCTTATATTGGTGAGTGTGCCATAGTCATTCACCGAGATATATATTTTTATTTCCATATGTTAATCCAAAGTGTAGTGCAGATAACCTCAAAAATCAATGACTTCTGAGAATGTTTTGTTTATTTTTAGACCTTTATGTAATCTTCATGTCACAAATTATGATTTTGCAGCTTTCGAGTATTACATACCTGTGACCGAGGATGTAATGAGAGCCAAATTGAGAGAATTATTCTACAAGAATAAAGATGTGAAGGATATCCGGGCTATTGATATGTTAGTGATAAAGGTGAATTTGGGAATATGTACGAGTGTATGTTCACAATTTACAGTTTTCCCTAAATTATTGCTAAAAATTTCAGGGTCAAATGGAGTTACAAGAAACGGAACAGAAGTGGAAAAATCAAGGAACATTTATGAATTTTTTCAACGAAACTGTCAATAAAAAACCGACAACCTTCCTGTCTAAATTTTTGTCAGGTCAAGATTAAATTATGTCATAGATGATTTATAAAAGAGATTATTTGTAGTTCATGTTCTGGAACTTTGTTAAATAATGTGGTCTACGTGAGTAATCATAGTAAGTTTATCATAACAAATGATGATGGCACGTCAACAACTTGATGAATTCGATACCAGAAAAGTTTCAGGGGAATTTGCGTAGATTGGAGGTAACATCAAATCATCCCGTTTCGAATTTACAAAGTTGAATCGCAAGATTCACCGTCATCGAATTATGAATAGATCAATAAAAATGTTATACATTTCATCTGCTTCAATTGCTAATCAATCACCTAACAAAAGAGAAAACGAAATGATAAAGAATGAGCTTGCGGAACATAAAATTCATAAAAATACCTATGATGGATTGCGTCATTGGACTCTATCAGACTTATATTTTACCATCATGAGTTCAATCGATACGAATGTACAATGACAATACTCAACTTGAAATTCATTTTTTTTCAGTACAACATTTTTATCCCAACCAATTCATATATTTGTAATTTCTGTTGGGAATAATACGTAGTGACAACGCAAGGAAAGGTTGAAAATAGATGCTACACAAGGTGCAATCAAATATTACTGGTCTATAACAATGAACTGATACTGAATCATCTTTAGTGTATTGTCACTCGTATAGTATTCGATTAAAGCATGTATATTAAATTGATCGGTTTTTAATGTTTGAACAATCTATATTTGGTGGCTTCTCGGTTTTAGATACTTTTCACAGAAGAAAAATTAAATTGTACTTATTCGAAAGAAATCGGTATCTCATTGGACAGAGTTCCAACCTCATCCGTCCGGACATCACTCTGGTTTAGATGTAAAAATTTTTTTTTGTTACAATTGTCGTTTAATTTACAAATAAATTCTTTACATCATCATATATTATCATTTAGTTATATACATTTGACATCATTGATATAAAGCACCTTAGGTACTTGTCACAGCCATACGGAGAATTTGCTTCAGTGAACGAAATATATATATTCAAATGTACATATAGTCATTATGCATATACATATATCATATGGTGATTACAATATTTATGTCGATAATAGATTAGACAATGATGATATTGATTACGTTTGCCATAATGCGTCAAAAATTGGCATATATAAACAACGGATAATGAATAAAAATCTAGGAAAAATATTATCTCACGTTTGTCCGTCTTACTTTGGTTGTGACGTAGATCGTCGTCAAAAGCAAATAAAAAGTTCATTGCACTTTCGTTGCAGGACACAGCAAAAAAGAATAGCGATATTAATTGACATTTGCGCTTTGTCCTGTACAAATTATAAAATATCTAAAAATATACACTTGTCGGTAACTTTCATATACATTAATTGCACGTACAAAAAAACGAAGAAGTATCCTACAAAATAAGGAAACAGGTCTTGCTTTTCTATTTCTTCTCAATCTCGAAAATTAGTTCGTACGCACGGTATACGCTCGTGCGTGTGTTTGTTTGTGTGTGTGCTCTCGCAATGGCAACGAAAATAATTGTTCTCATCTTCTCTAAAGTATATATATCAAAAAAAGTACCGTAATAATATTCATAATAGTCAATAATTTACACGATACTCTCGCGTTCGGATTGAATATCATAACCGGCAATAACACCACGTCTAAGTGAAACATCGCTGTTTCTCAGTCCGTTCCCATTGAACAAGTTGACGAGCCAACTACGTATTGAATTTCTTGCTGATGACTTTTTATCTGGTACATTATCATTCATTGGCGATGGCACAACTTCATCTAATGATCTCCAACGTTTGACCGCAGCGGTTTCTCCAGCGCAAACGTGGATATCGTCGGCAAGTAATGGTTTACTAGCTTCTTCATCGTTTATTAGATCATCATCAGCTTTAGGTACCGAAGTGACATTTCCATTATTATTATAACTATTGAGCACTTTCTCTGTATCATCTTCTTTTGCACCAGAAATTGTGCACTTATTACAACTCTCTAACGATCTAAAACTCTTTTTCGGATCTTTCCATCGCAACGCAGGCAATCCTCTTCTCCCACAGCTCATTGGGATTGGATCTAATGAACGAGACTCTCGGATCATTGTTTGCGAAGGATAATCACATGTTGTTGATGACGATGCAATAGTTGATAATACCCGAGCATCTTTTTTCAATTTTGGTTCAGTCTCAAGGAACAGATCATCGAGTGCTATTTTAATATTCGCTGCACGAACGTCCGCTTCCTCACGCACCAATACATCATCCAATGTTCCTTTGGAGACGCTCTCAATGAAGAACAATGGCGATTTGTCGATTCTCCCAAGCCGTACTAATCGAGGTACGGGACTTGAATTGCCACATTGTGAAACTGAATCTTCGCCAGTTGGTCTTGGTATACTTGATTGACGTCGACTTCCAGCCCCAAGTCCACCGAGTAACGACGCTTGACGCGAATCTGGGTTCAATTTCGGACTTCGTCGCGGACGACAGAAAAGTGGTGGAAGATCATCGACATCCACCTAGAATATCATAAAGCAATTTAACCAGTGGAATTGATAATATGAACAAAACTAATAATAAAATAGTTCTAGTATTTATAATTTTTATCACCTCGCGTTTTTGAATCGCTTTTTCAGTCGCGCCAGTCAGCCAATAAGTTTTCACATCACCTTTTCCTTTCATATGCACCAAACCACGTTCTTCAACAACGTAACCACCAATTTTATCTAGTGCTTCCTTACACGGTCCACTAATATGTATTCTTAGTGGTTCACCGTTTGATTCCATTCTCGATGCGGTGTTTACTGTGTCACCGAAGAGACAATAACGCGGCATAGTCAATCCAACAACACCAGCAACGACGGGACCTGAATATGTAGAAAATATATCATATCTGATATTAGTAATTGGAAACTTTGCGGCTGATTCGTTGGAAAAAAAAGGGAGATTGAGAATTTAATATTCTTCCTTCTACTTAATACTATCCCTCCTATACTTTTCTTACCCGTGTGAATTCCAATACGCAATTTCAAGGTTTCATTTGGTCGATGGGCAATTGTGTGTTGTTTCACTGCATTAAGAAGCTCCAAGGACATTGAAGCTATCTCACCTGCATGTCTATTGCCATTCTTTAGCGGTAGACCGGAGACCTGATAAACGTCATGATAATTTTACGTGACAAACAATTGAAATTAATCAATGGGAAAAAAATAGAAGATAAATAAAGGTGCGAATTCATTTTCTTTTACGTACCACCATATAGGCATCGCCAATAGTTTCAACTTTGTAAACGTCGTAACCTTTGATTATACGATCGAACAGTGTGTACAGGTCATTAAGGAAATTCACAACCTTAAAAAAAGTTTGAAGATTATAAGAAAGTTGATGAATATGTATTTTATTGATGTTTTTCTTTCAATTTACCTGGAATGGTGTACTCTCTGCTGACATTGCGGTGAATCCAACGATATCACTGAAATAAATTGTCACCAAGTCGAAGGCTTCCGGCTCGACGCCAATTCCATTTGTTAAACAATTAGCAACAGGTCTGTCGACAATAAAAAAAGAAAATTGATGAATCGTCTGATATTTAGAACATTATTCAAGTGAAAAAGAGTACGCACTCAGGCAACATCCGATGGAGTAAATCCTCGGTCTTTTGCTTCTCCTCGAAGAGAAGGCGCGTGCGCTCATTGACTAGATCCTCGAGGTTATTCGCATATTTTTCCATAATATCCATCATTTGGTCCATTATATTTCGATGTCTACCAGCTTTCATTTTTTTTAATCGCGTACGAATGGTTTTGAAATCAGGCCGCACATCAGGATTTTCGGCCCAACAATCAGTTATTGTGCTTACGATGTAATCAGCGCACTCCGCCTCTGATTCCGAAAGAATGCTCACATTGGGTCTGAATAGCGGCTCACCGTCTTCAGGATATCTCTTTACCCTGTCTATAATTTCTGTGATAACCATAGATGAAAAATTAATATTCCGTATTGTTAAATAATGTAAAAAATTATTTCCTCCTTTAAAATTCATTTGAGCAAAGATTGTACCTTTGGGCTCCAAATTAACTCCACCATATGGTCCTTTCCTCCCAATAATTTCGAAAAGAATTATGGCAAATGAATAAATGTCTCCTTGTTGCGTACCTCTGATAGGCGCATTTGGATTCCTCAATAATTCCGGTGCTTTCCAAAACAAGTCTGGATCAAATCAAGATGGTATACAGTTTAAGAATTTATTGAATTAAATGATTTTTATTCAAATATCAAATCTACTAAATATATTTGTGCTGATTTACTTCGATAATACTGATGTTCACCGATGCTGTCAGACTCAGCGCAATGGCGCATATCGTGAAGACCAAAATCTGCGAGTTGAAGAACCCATCGTGATGTTACAACGCAATTGGAAGACTTTAAATTACCATGGCAGACTAGCACAGACGAATCATGAATGTACAGCATACCCTATTATATTCATCAAAAATACCCAATGACTGAATGTAATTTAATTACAAATTATATAATAAAAACGCGATCTATTCATTCTTACCTTAATGAGATCATGAACTAATGATGCAATGAACATGTCATCTAACTTTATATCTTCATTTTCGATGATGTCCTTAAAAAACCAAATTATTGTATTTCTTATTGCAAAGTAAAGAATAAAAAAGTAAAAATATCGAAAGTATGAGAGCAAATATTAAAACATACATAAAGACTTCCTTTGGCACAATAATCGGTAATTAACAATATCCTCATGGGCTCGACACAGGCACCAATGAACGAATTGAGATTGCCATGTCTTATTTCACGTAATACTCTCATCTCTTTCATTACATCACGTGATATATCTTTCTTCTTCGAGAACTTTAATTCCTTTATTCGCACAACAACTCCATGATAATGCCCAGTTTGTGAAAATACTTGACCGCCGCATCTCGACTCATACGACATTGCGCTAACTAAACTTAACTAAAACAAAAAATATTGATCAATCGTCAATACCATAAGCTCATTTTAAACGTATGAACCGAGAAAAATGTTTCTTACTTTACTAGGTGAAGACATAAGATTATCAAGCGCAGGATAACCATGAATATCACCCGGGTCGATTTTCCATAGAAGCCCTTCAATTTCCTGTTCAATTTTCCATCGTCTGTATATACTCATTGTTATAACAGCCGCGCAGAAAAGTAATATAGCTAATACAGCTGCTACAACGATACTATTCAAGTGTGTGTCATCCTTGGGACAATGTTCATTGAGAAAACCACAACCAGGCTCAGCTTCAGGTTTGTTTTTGCCGGGCCAGTCCATTGACTCCGATGGTCTGTACATCTACATTTAAATTTGGAAATATTTCACTGTAAGTAGAAACTCATCGCATGCATTTATCACGATTTTCCCGAGACCGTTTCCACGCTTTCGTGTTCATAGACTTGTGATAATTTTGAATACAATTACAGAAGATAATGTATATGTGGAAATACTCACGAATTTTCAGAAATTCTTTTTTTAATTAAATAACTCACTCACTAGTGTTTCACCTTGTTGGAATTGTCCTACAGGCTTCATTTGATAATCGCACGAAAAATTATTCTGTTGAAAGAAATCCTTTTTCAATGCGAGAACAGAAAAATTTCCTTCCGAGTCACCATATTTATCCAATTTAATCGTTTGTCCGCTGACGCCTTCAATATATCAAATCATATGTCCCTGATGTTGTATTACTTTCAAGGAGGAAGGGCGATATTTTATTCATGAATTATTATATAAAAACAATTGACTCACTCTGATACGTGTGTTTTCGTATTATTGTTTCAATTATCAGTGTTCCATTCTTCGCAATTTCTTCCAGCGTATGTTCAGGTTGTTCGCGCAATAGTTGATCCAGCGCTGTTGCATATAATTTTACCGAATCATATAGATACGCAGCATGAATCGAGATATACTTGGAGTATTTCATTAGCTGTATTATTTCAGGTACAGGGAAATTGAATGGCTCCTTGTTGGTATATTCACGAACTTTTTTCGTAAATTCCTCGTAACTTTGGGTTGGTGCTGTTGCGGCAACGACCATCAATGACCGGGCACGCTTCAGAAAATCTTTCGGCTCCAGGCAATTCTTCAAATTGTTATAATGCTCTGGTTCTATTGGGGGGGAAAAAAAAAAACATAAGAAACAAAGAAAAATGAAAAAGAAGCAAGGCAAACACGAGAATTGAACGACCATATAGAATTGAGCCTGCTGTTTTCGAAATTATTAAATCTTCATAACTTACTCCATAAGTACTTTTGCGCTTCTCTTGGCGAATACGTCATCATATCAAGGTGAATAACCATATATTCGCCATTGTCAAGCAAACGTTGGTTTTGCATTGCGTTCATAATGTCAATGAGTGACATTGCCGTGCCCAGAAAAATGTAAACTAAACATCAACAATGATTAAAAGAAAATTTCTTTCATAATATTATTTATCTAAATTGTGCATCTGTTCATACTTCTCGTCATATTCTTGGTTTCCTGTATCAACTGGAACCACACACTTTGACAGCATGGTAATCTTTCCAAGCAACATATATGTCTGTCTTCCACTTTTCTATAATGGTTAACAGTCAAATTGTTCTTCGCCGCTTCTTGCTCCAGCGATTTTGCGACTGTTGACCACGCACTCTCAGTGATAATGGAAAATTTGTTCCATCCATAATGAAGAAGTAGTGCAATCACAGATTTAGTGACCTGTGTATCAGGTGGTTCGGTTCGCGCGAAAGTTGGTACCGCCGAGGCCTTGTAGTCCGAGCATTTCTGTTCATCAAAGCAAACATAATAAAAAATTATATGGATAGAATTTGAATACGATAATTGTTCATTGAGTAATTATTATCATAGTAGTAATTATTCTAAGAAGAGAATTAAAATTTTTCCTATGAATTTTCGCTAACACGCAAAGTTAAATATGAATTTTGTACAAGGACGCAATGTCTCCTGTCAAGAAAAAAGGGGAAGAATGAGGAGAAGAGCATCGACCAATCTGGAATGTGACATGCCTGCTCATTAACATATAAATTAGAAGAGAACTGAGCATGCTCCCTTTTCATGAGTTTTCAGAGTAATCGTATAAAACAAAGAAAAAACAAATAATGAAGAAGTGCCGTGATATATATATGTATATTTATTTGATATTGATTTAGCTTCATGGAAATGTGAAATGATAGAATAATAGCAATTAGGCGAATTCCACCAAGAGAACCAAAAGAAGTGAAACGGAGAATTCATCGTTTTTACGGCAACGACAAACTTTTTGAGGTAATGTAAAAACATATGAAGTAGGAAATTGATGTCGGTAAATGTTTTGACATGTAATTGTATTTCCACAATATCTCAATTATCTGCGAAACGAGGATGACTTGTGTATGATAATAAGACAATTTTGGACTTAGACTTTTATGGAATGATTTAATTTGGCGAAAATTTTGCAGAAAAATTACTTGAGAAGGAATTACTGTGATTACAGTCATTGTGGACTGTGAAGAAATGGAGGCGAAAGGACGCGTGACGTTTGCAAGATAAAGAAGGCGTGGTGCAGCAGCAGCAGCAACAGCAGCATCAGCAGGATGCTTTGGTCATTGCCGGCTAGGCTGCTTGGTGTTATTCCTGGCGACGGTCGGCTATATTTAAACGAGACCACCTTGAGAGAGTTCGAGAGTTGACGTGTAGCAGTTGTGCAACGACACGGATAACACCGGCAACGACAACGACTACGACAAATTCTAGTGAGGATTGTTGTATGTCATGAGTCTCATGAGAATAAACAAAAATCGAGAGGATAAAAAGACACAATGTGAAAGAAAAGACGAGAAAAAAAAAAAAAAAAGGATTGACATCATTGTTTTGAAATCGAATAACAAAAACTAGATTTTTATCAACTCAAACCAATTTATCGTTTGTATCTACAAATACCCACATAGATGCAATTTCGATGAGTTGATGGTCAGTACACTGTGTAATATTTGTTTACTATATCAAATTTTTATCGATATGAATTTTGACAGTCTCAACTCGAGTTTTCTAAAATTATAAAAAAATAATTTGTACCAAAAATCATTTTTTTTCACTTCCAATATCACATTGAGTTTTGCTCCAAGTGGTCGCCGGGTATAAAAAAGTCTCCTCAACGACCTCTTGAGCTATTTTTAAACTCATCACAATATCTTTTTTTTTTCCTTCTTTCCAAATCACCTCCTTTTTTTTCTCTTTCTCTCTCATTCTCTCTTTTTCCCCTCAGACCCCTTATCTCATGTTGGTTGATCACTGTCGAAAAGATTTTTATAACCTTTTTTTTCCTAGATAGTTGAGCGAAAAGGTAAAACAGTTAAAAGATGATAAACAATAAAGAAAAGTAAATGATGGAACGAGGGAATAGATGAGCTTCACGAAATAGCCCTGATTAAATTGTGCAAATAAAATAGTCAGAGGTGTTTTTCAATATTATTACGCGTTGTAATTGTAATGGTAGAGTTTGAGCCGGCATATGTAGAAGTGGAGAGGAAGAAAACGCGCTAGCAGTGATGATGATGGTGATGAAGGGAAAGAAGAGAAGGGTACAGAGCATGCATACAATATACGATTCTTCGGTCGTGTGGAGCCACCAGTGGCTTAGGTAGAGCGTTGGAGTAGCGCGCGTGCACATACATCGCGTTGCCAATGAGAGTAAGTATATGAGCAAGAGGGGCTTTAAAACGCCAACATGTACAAGCGATTGCTGGTGGCGGACACATAGGCACGTGTGTAACAGAGTGAGACAGCTCCATTGTGACTGGGATAAGGGAGAAGTGGAGAGTTAGTTGTAGAAAGAGATGGAAAGAGGAACGTGGTGGTGGAGGCGGGTGAAGTGTCAGAGTAGCACGCACACTCGCGACGGCTTTCATTTATTCGTAAATCAACAGGCAAGATACTATTTATAGACGTCGGACAAATAGCGATTGCCGCGCGCGAGGCTCATATGTATCCTTGAATGACTGAACGCCCGAATAGAATAATGCCTCGATTATGGGAATAAGTTGGTGGAGACTCATTGCTGGATAAGCTAGTATATGAGGAATTATATTAGATAGGGTGACATACTCAAAGAGAAAGAAAGAAACAGAGAAAAAGAGAAAAAGAGAAAAAGAGAAAAAGAGAAAAAGAGAAAAAGAGAAAAAGAGAAAAAGAGAAAAAGAAAATAGTGAGACAGAGAAAGAAATAGTGTAAAAAGATAATGAAGAAGCAGAGGAGAAAACAAAAAGTATAATAATGACGTTATTCATTCTCAAGAATGATTCTCTGTTGTCATTCATCAGTATTTTAACTTTATTTCTCTTTTCTTATCAAAACATCAATTAAGGTTCATTGTTTCGCAAAAATCACAGTAGATTTACCACGTGAGCGAATATTTTACGCGACATTTGCCTGTGTAATAAGCTGACAAACTCAAGATATCACTTTATAACCAACTGTAACATATATTTAATATTTTCCATGGGTGGAATCGCAACGAGTAAACCGAGAATGCGGCATGGCACGCCGATGCGAACTTTCACGTAGGTGGGACGGATGCCAGGTGGTCAGAAGGCGTCGCGGGTTCGCGAGCTCGTAGAGATACATATCCACGCATGATCGCTTCCACTCTTGATTTATCCTCTTTCTCGCATACTTTGGCTTTTATAACGACGCAATTTTGTCTGGTCACAAATATCCCCATACGTCAACAATTCCATTCACAAAACAGTCTAAACGATTGAATCACAATGAAATTACTGTATCATCGTACATGACCACACACAATCGTTCAACTTATTCAGATGTTCTCATTAGGTGATTTTGCGTGATGACGAAACGTCAAGCAAAGTTTCAGTAAGCTCATGAAGGTACAATGTTTTATTATGGTTTACAATATGTTGCCAATCTAATTTTTATAATCATCAACGTGAATTTCCAAAATATGTTTGATAATGATTGACAGTTGTTGGCAATGATGAGTGCATGTATGACTTACTGCATAGAAGTGGATAAAAGAAGGGAAAAAACGGAGATTAAATCAGAGAACAGCATGGACGACAATATGTATATAACTATAAATGTTTGGCACATTTTAAGACGGTGATGGAAGTTGTCGGTAAATAGGAGAGTGTGCAGTTGTGGATCATCGCTTCTTTACTCCTATTCTCTCTACCGATGCTTTCACAGTCCAAGCTGTCGGTTGAACGAGCAATAGCCCGACGCTAAATATAGCTACGATAAACACAGGCAGTTAGTGTGTTTGCCGTGGTAGATCCTCTAGAGAAATATATATCATACAGCAATTTCCAATCCCCCTTCTTTCCTCCACGCTCCTATCTCTCTTCCTCCCTCTCTGCTGTTTCCTACCTATTTATGAAGAATCAAATCACTGTATATTCCAATGTTCTATGGGACACGGGAAAAAAATGATTTGTGCATAAATTCTTTCTTAATCTCTGTCTATCTCTGTCCAAAGTTTCTGCATTCACTCAATTATATTGTTTCACGTTCTATTTATCTAATCATTCGCAAATGTTGTTTGCGAGTGTTCAATGAGCTTCCGCAGTTTGTTTGTTTATTTTTTGGTTTTCTTTGAATAACTCGGAACTCAGGACTTCCACATAAATATTGTTCTCAAAATAAATTCAACTTGTCTCTATAAAAAAAAAAAAAGTCGAAATGTCCCTCTCTCTTTCTTTCTCAGCAGTGTTTTGTCGTGCGTGAGACGAGGGGTAGGAGGTGAGAAGGAGGTTGAGGTGATGGAGAAAGGGAGGTGAGAGCGAGCGCGGTAGAAAGAGAGAAGGTAACAAGCATGAGCGGTGGCGGCGGCTGCGGCGGCGGCGGCGGCGGCAAGCTGGCGAGCATGGTGGTAGCCCCCATGGTGGACCGTACTGGAGACCGTGGGATCTTGCGCGAGATCGTTCTCGACCGGTCGTCGCTGCGAGCGATCGCGCCGAGGCTAAATATATCCGAGATAAAGACCGCCAGTTAGCGAGCCAGTTCGACGCCGTTATCCTCGTCGTATCCTCCGGGAAGAGAGAGAATGAGAAAAACACAAGAGATAAAAGACTAAGAGATAATAAGAGAGGAGAGGAAAGAAAGAGTAGGAAGAACGGACGATAAAGAGAGGATGAAACAGAGGCGAAAGATGACGCGAAAAAGAGGAAGAGAGTCGGGGTGGTCGAAGGCATATTCTTCACGGACACCGTGGGATTTCTTCAGGGATTTCGTCTCTCTTCACTTTTTTTTTCTTCTTTCTTTTTTCCTCTCTTTCTTTTATTTTCGCGCATGTGTGTGTGTATGTGTTATTCCTTCCTCTTTCATTCATTTCGTGCTTTCTCTCTTCAGCGACCACCGCGATTCGGCCATCGGCAATGTTAAAAAAATAAATAAAATAAAGAAAGAAAAGTAACGTGAGTATATGAGTCAGAGAGAGGAGTGCGGCGAAATCAGGGTGGGGAAGTGAAAAGAGAGGAAGAGAGAAAGAGGTAGAAAGGGGGATTAATAACGAGTGGCCAATCTTCCATGGTGGTCGGATAAAGCGGGCGGCATCGACGACGTAGATTAATTCCAAGCTCCGCGCGCACCAAGAGCCCCCATGGTGGTCGGTCGGTAGTAACCCTCTTTCGCTCAAAGAGGAATGAACAGGAAAGATTCACCAAATGGCTTCGCACATCTCATATTTTTATAAACTTTTCATAACTGAATTCATTATCTCATATTATTATTTCATGTGATTCGTTGTCATTATGTTAAGACACTTTTGCTATATCAACAAATCATAATATTCGTTAGGGGTGCTTTTTTCATTCCGAATATATCACATTTGACACAAATAACTCTCCTCTAAATACGCACATACTCGATGACCATTATTTAACATACGATCGTCGAGTATACTTTTGTATTTTTCAGAATTTCGCGTGAGGAAAATTATCGAACGAACGATGTACATAACCATGATAAGTTCAAATTTATGCACAAAAAAGTAACACGATGTGAATATTCACGAATTCACTGTTGGGGATGATGCCAAACCACTGGTAACGCATGAAAACACTATTACGAGTTTGATGTAAGTATATACAAATACTTGTGCGTATATTTGATCGTAAAGCGCAAATGTGTGTAGCTTTAACGAGCTTCAGCATCGAGTTAATCGCCTTAATTTGTCGCTACTACTCATGGACTAGTGCATGGCGTTGAACTTAATGTCTCGATCCAAAAATAGTATATGCCATTTCACATCACATATATTTCGGAACGGATTAACTAAAGTTTTACTTTGTAGCATTTCAATTCACATTTTTCTTCTCGATTTATTTGATTGCCCATTTATTCTTCTTCATCGTCATTTGTTTGAGTAGTCAATCTTCATGAAAATGTGGTGTTCATCAATCAACTTAAAATTCAATCGAATATTTTTTTTTTGTCATGTCCAATAGTTCCAATAAAAAGTATAGTTGACATGAATATATCGCTCATTTTTTTTTATTCTGTCTTTTCCATAGCTTTGAGTTCTCACTAAATGTGAATTTATGCTCAATATCACATGAACATCACATCATACAGAAACCTTTTGTACTACATAGCAAAACCGATGTTGAGATTTCTTGGCATTCATTTTTATGATTTCGGTACACTGAGATACACTGAATAAAGATGCAACATTGCAAATCTTTTATGGAAAAATTCCGTCTCACTCACCATATAAATGGACACATATGAACCATCTCTCTTGGTTTCTTATTAGCAGAAATGAATGCGCGTCGTCAGACTCACCAACTCGACTCTCGCCAACATATTCGTTCAATTGAGGGTTAATTGGACGTATTTTCGCTGGAACCAAGTGATGTACACGCAAGATACTTTATGCTCTTGTTCCTTAGTCTTTCATCCTGTGTTTGTTGACGTCCCAGAGAGAACAACGTGACTTACGTCGCCCATACGCAATTCCCATAAAAAAATATTTGTGTTTATATTTTTCATTTCTCTCCTCTATGGCTGATGTTGAAATAACAATCGCAATGATAATAATGAAAATTATAGTACTAGTAGTGAACAAAGACTAATGGACCATTGGGCATTTATTTCGTTGGCGTGGTGACGAATGACAATCACTATCAGCCAATGTCCCGAAGTGCAATTCGTTGTTTGCTCTGACGCCTTGTCAACCAATTTTTAAATTGTTGCTGCAACATTGAGACAATATTGTTCAAGTGATTCTTCTCCTCTGATGCTTCCTCTATTTATCTCTGTAATTTATATCCCACATGTATACATCATTATATTATATATCATGAGCGGCATGTGCAATATGATATATATGTGTACATACTATGAATATATGCGGAATTAACGTCACTTGTTGCACAACACTGAGCCAGATTTTTAGCGAGCAATCGTTGATGATGTGTCACTCTCTTTCACACAACTTCATTCTCACAATCTTCTTCTTCGTGTCGCCGAAAAACTCTTCAGTTAAAGATATATTGAGCGCTTGCGCGTGCGGACTATAAATTGAGCAATGTCACGAGATAATGTGCGGACTTTTTTTTTTCATTATCTCTCATAATACAACGTCAATAATGTCGTCGATCAGAAAAAAAAAGAAAAAAAGAAAAAAGAAGAAAAGAAACAATCTCGTTACAATCAAATATGATTTGTGTACGAAAAGTTTGAGACATTAAATTTGTTTTTTCTATGTCGAAATGATGATGTGACCATTATGGTGCAATTTCAACACAATCTCTCTATATTTTTGATAAGGAAAAAAAACAGGTAATTGTGCATTTCGTCACAAACTATGTATTCATTTCTTGTATTATTAGAATGCGTGGGCTCTTAATATTTTTTCTTTCTTTTTTCTTATCAATATGACAGCTACTTGAAAAACTAGCAATAGTTGTACATACATACAAAAAAAAGAGCTGCAGTTATATGTCTTTCGTGTGCGTGTGTGAGTATATAAATGCGTAGTATTCCCAATATGAAGCAAAGGGACTCAACGTCGTGTATAGCAAGGAGAGAAGGACGACTATACGGCACGAGTGTTTGCTGCTATAAACGTTCCTGCAGACCGCGTGGGGCATCGACAGCCACAAGCAAACTATAAATAGATCGCGAAGGTCAAGGGAATCAGCAGTTTTCATGCAAATGCCTCTCGTCGATGGAATAATATCGCGTTCTTTGCGCGGCCAAGTCCCTCCAAGTCCGGTTATCCATCGAGTTCCAACCAACACATGTAAACACAAGTCTCTTATACGCACATACACATCAATATCATCTACATGCTGTTTAATTTTTCTCTACATGCTTCTATGGAAATATTTATAAAGTATGATTGACATTTAAGAATATAATTGATCGGAGAAAGGAAAATATTAATATATGTATAGACTATTTGTTGTTGATAAAATCATCTGAATGATCTTCGGATATTTTCTGGTCCACAATCAACTAGTGAAACTGAGTGAAAGTTTTTCTCTGACGCATGCAGTTACAGGTGCGTATATATGCTATACATAAATATGCACTTATTGTCTCATCCGTGACATATCAACAAGAGATAAATGAATTTTTTTCAACACATTATTTATTGACAACAACTAAACTTAATCTTTTTCTTTATCAGCTACGCAGTGTATTTTTTCAATGTTTTAGTATGTCTGTCTGTACGGCATTTCAACTGTCATTTCATTCATACTTCATATGCATTTATACTCGTTGTCGCTTGTACAACTGCGACAACATTTGTATTACTCAATTTTATTTTAATATTTGTTCCACTTTTTTTTCCATCGCTTCTGCCGATGAGTAGCCCAACACCGACCATCAATTCTCATCGTTTTACACTAATTTATGGGACACCCGCCACACGTTAACTATCGGTCTCACAAAAATCACATATAGTTAAATATAAATATATTCCAATTGTGAGATTTATTATTTTAGTTAAATATGAGGTGTGTTTACGTATTGTTAATACTTGTATTTTAAAATTCGTAAATTAAATTCCTCTTTTTTTTTTACTTACATAACTGATCATTGGTATATTCCTAGATTGAGCGACAATTGCTTCAACATAGCACGATCCTTCTGGTCCAAAAAAAGCCGCAACACCATCACAAATCATGTCAACCATTGCTCGAGTCGTCTCCACTGTTTCGCCCCTTGTATCGCTCCATCGCATCACCAGGTTCACATTCGGCAGAATATTAGGATTATTGTTGATCTAAAAATTGAAATATTCATCAAATGAGTATTTCTATAGATTTATACATTCATAAGTAGAGGATTAACAATATTCCAAATGATCCGAGACATTTTGTAGGTCATTGCTATAATACTTATGTTGATAATACATAAATTCAATTGAAAGGAATCAACAGACTTTTGAACGGATTTTTTTCATTTCAAGTTATAGTGAAAACCACTTTTCTCATGCAGAATAAAAGTAATGACAATTATTGTGAACAAGTATAATTATGATCAAGTTAAAACACGACATAGCACAAGGTTCGAATAGCACGCGGCAACATTCGCATACCACTCGTGCATACTAGGGACCCCGACACATTTTATTTCTATTTAAATTATATAATAAAAATCTGACTTATTGGAAGTGTGTCACAGAATAATTCGTCGAAAACCTCACCAAATCAACATACATGATATGGTAAACCAAAAATAAATTCATATGGAATAAATATTCATTTGTAAGCAATTGTGTGATGAAATATTTGCACCGATTGATCTCAGTATTAATAATCCTAATAGTAAAATTAATATAGAATTATATATCCATATACATATATTCGCAATCGTCATTTTACTATGTTCGTTGAAGAGGATAGAGTGCCGATGGCAACTAAGCGTGATAAAATAATTGTGTAATACTCATTACAGCACAGTGGCAATGATGTTACACCTGCCATTGTGAGGATCACTCAAGTGATATAGCTGTCAATTGACCAATACATTCCACTCAACATTCATAACTGAATATTATTTCCATTGATAAATATATACATAAATCAATCAATGCCCTAAAAATCAAATATTCGTGGAAGTCTTCATATTTTTCCGTAACTACGAAATTTAGAATTTTTTAGAATTTTTTCCCCTCAGATCTGAGCCTTTGATCAATGAAAAAAACAAAGAAGGAATATCCGAATGATCACACAGCACCACTATTTTAATGTGATGAGAATTCTGTATCTATTCTGTCTGTGAAAAAAAATGTATGTTTTATTTATACCTACTCACATGTATTTAACTATATAATATGTAAAGTCAGGATCTGTGTACGAGTTAAAGCCGCGCAATTTGCCGACACACAAGTGTTGGGCGTACTTTCCCTTCGGCTCACCCGTTACGTCCGGCTCGTGCACAGATATCACTACCGGTCGGTTATTATGCAAATCCAAATTCCAGCAAACAATGCTTTTTTTATCTTTCTCCCCAACGTTCTCTTGTACTCTTTGGCGGCGATATATATATGTGAAGGAACCCTCTTTTCTACCCTCTCTCGCTCATGTATCTTTTTTATTTGCCATTCTCTCTCTTCATCTCTTTCGCTCTCCGTCTTTATCTTTGTGTGCATACACGACGCGCTTTGGCGGTACGGGACTCGCTCGTTACGTTCTCACACGGCCAATGCAATTTACATTTCGCGGCTTTCTGACTCGAGTGGTGCCTTATACCTCCAGGAAATTACTCTCCTTGAAGATAAAGCAACTTTTTGAACAAGAGGAAGACAAAGAGATAAAATAAAGGAATGGCGATATATAAAAATAAATGGAAAAATCAAACTGAGAAAGAAAGAGTGGAACATATTTTTCGGTTTATAATTGATGAATGCAGATGAAATTATTGCGATTACAGTCAATGCCATTCCGCGAATGCAAATTAAATAGAATGTAGAAATGCTTCACTCCACATTTGATTCTTCATTTGATACGGTGGTTAGTTAATTCAATATAAGTTATAAATAAAAATTTGATTGAAAGAGTAACCAGAAATCCATCAAATTAAGTCACGAAAATGACTAATAGGAAAGTAAAGAGTTACAACAAACTGGAAGTTTTAAAAGATTTCCCATTAGCGTTAACATTTACTTCCATCCAACACGACAATTCATTCTATTTATATCATCTTACAAAAATATTAATAGATTTCACACTTGCCAGTCTTTGTTTTGCTGTTATATACACATTACGAAGTTGAATATAATAAGAATTAATCCGTATCGATACATAGAATGAAAAACATGTTCATATAGAGAGATATGTAAGAAAAGAAGAAAGTGGCAATGAGCCAAGGGGCATGCGTGCAGGTTAGTGAATCATGAAAGAGAGAGAAAGAAGAAGAAAGAGAGAGAAAGAGAGGTGGATCGGATGGGTCCCCATGGATTCGCGTTCCCCGATTTCTTCTCACGCTCTTGCGGGATTTCGAGCGTGGGCGGACCTGTGCAACATCAGGGCTTCCAGCATATATCGGAAACGACAACGACGATGACGACGACAACGAAGGGAAAGACGATAAATAAGAACAGAATGAGAAGGAGCATTTCAGGAAGAGTTCCAGGAGTAATGAAGGGGAAGGAACGAAGAACATAAGAAGATAAAGTAGCTCAAGTATTACCGGTCGCTTTTCTCTGTTTGTATTTATCGTTCATGTTATATCTTACAGAAGACTTCTGGTATGAGCTACAACCAAAGCCTCAATAACAAAGTGTTTATCAAGCTAGTTGTCAATGTCCCAAAGAATAAAAAGAACATATTGGAATTCCGTCGAAAATTTATGAAGTCACAAAATATGATGAAATATATGAATGAAGTAGTGCGATGGGAGTGTCATCCTAGCAAGAGAATAAATTTATCAGTTGATGTTCCATTTTATTCAAAACGGTACATTCAACTGACAGTCCCAACCATCCAGCATTAGCGTAATCCTATCGATGGAAAGTAGGTCAGTAACTTTATATTCATATACTTGAATGAACAAGTATAATTTTTTCTGTCGAAAAATTGGAAATAATAGTGTCTGAAGAAACATAGTAGAAAAGTAACATTTCTAAGAATTGATTTTATGGAGTATTCAATTGGTGTAAATATGAGGTTTATTTTGAAAGAAAAGTATAGAATTCTACTATGAGAGAGAGAGAGAGGTTGTCAACCAATCATGTCGATTCAAGTCTGCTGGAGAAATGAAATTTGAAGGAAAAAAGGTACTGCGATTAAGATATAGGTCAGTTGCTCTGCCTATCTGCTCTAGATATATCTACGATTGCTGTGACTTAACCAATGAACATGTTAAATAGTTATGTTGCCTGTCCAGTTACGTTAAATCAAGATATCATCGAAATTATTTAATTAAATAAACCTACAAAGATGATATTGTTACTGCAATCCGATAAAATCCACTACTTAAAATTGATTTTACCCATTTATTCATTATAAGCTAATTCAGTAGATTTTTTAATCTTAATCTACGTAAAACACTTGACCGGCTTGCGAAACCACTCAAACTTTGACATTTTTGTTCGCACTATTATGATCAATAAAAAAACCAAATGTGGATGAGAGTTCCAATGGAAACATTGTGTGTTAATTATGATAATACTCTAAAAAGAATGTAAATCCACAGCGGTCCACATGTTCTCGACAGCAATTCAAATAGCCTACATTTATATGACATCGCCAAATCCTACAAATGGGAAACTGTCTCTATATGGAATGTCACTTGAGCGAAGTGAAGTTATATAAAGAGAGCCAACAGTCATGTATCACTTCAATGTCTAGAAAAAATTGGCGCATCTCAAATATTTTTCTTTACCTAGATTTGTACATAGTTTTCTCTCGATAGCCAATCACTTTACGTATGAGCATGATGGATTTGAGAGGTTGAAAATATTAAAATGACAACAAAATCATTCGTATTATGTATGAAGATATAAATTTGCAAACATTTTTCCAGCGCTATTTTCGAAACAGACAAATAGCATCAAATCATCACGCAACATCTGTTGAGAATTGGCGTATTCTATTCTGTTGATGACTAATTCTTCGATAGTGTTCAGAACAAAAAAAGTATCACAATTACAACAACTAAATAGCATAAGAAAGGAAACAAATACGACATATACGTCTTCAATTCTGTTAAAAAAAACACAACGTTGTTAAATGAATGTGTGAAAAAGAATATCCAATAATTGTCGTCCTCGAAAAAATCGAAAATTCCGTCACTGTGTTTATTCACTGTTTTTTTTTCTTTTCTCTCAACAATCAGCAACACTGTTATGTTTCCACTCTTTTATAATTCTCATAGGCTTTATACAACTTACGACAGCTTGGTATTTCAATTTTGTTTGTAAAAAAATTGCTTCTGACACTTCAAATCATCGCGAGCAATTGACTCCCATTGAACTCAATCATTCCCATCGAAATAAATTATCCGAATTAGAATAATACTGTTATTTTTTTTAGCAAATAAATTCTATTTTTTATGTTTTATTGTTTACCTCATCGAGAGCCATCGAAATCGCACCCGATATTGCCAGACCTTGTCTATCCTTCAATCCACCTTTGATAGCGGTCAAATATCCAATTGTAAGATTTTTCGGTTTGCGATTGAGATGTTCAATTGATGAATTTCGATGTGACCATGATAATGATCCTGGTGAGCTGTTTGTAGATCTAGATGTAAGCGAACGGTGTTCATAGTGATTCAAACCTTGATGGTAATGATCTCTAACGATTACTGGTTCAATCATTGCAAGACAGGAGCCAGATATCAGGAGCAACAGTAGCAGAGTTCTGGCGAGTCTGCGCCCGCCATCACCACTATTGACAACATGATTATGTTGTTGATGATGATGCTGATGTTGAAAGCGCTGAAGATGATGATGATGCTGTTTATGACTATGATCGATCCTCAGACTTTTGGATGAATGCTGCTGGCGACGGGGAGGCCTGCGGCGGCTCGATGATGGCGGGCCGGGGCGCATGGCCGCCGCCGCCACCGGTCAGCGCCTCCCTCCCGCTCACCTGATCATACAAAAAAGACAAAACGAATTAAATATGAATCAATTGATTGATAAATATATAAATTATAACTTTTTTTTTTATTGAAATTGAGATGATATAATATATGAGAGTATATGAATGAATAAATCGGAATATTTTAGATGAAAATTCCTTTCCTTGGAAATTATACTAAACAATAAGTTGTGCATCAGCATTCAATCCCTGTCATCACTCACCAAATAATTATTCGACGTAGCGTATATTCAGAAAGAGCGTAATTGCAACTCAAACAAAATCATTTATAAATGAAAGTTTGAATTTATGTAATTTGCACAAATTCATTACTAATCTCGTGTTGCATCGCGGGTTTTGAAACGTTATAAAAACTACATATAATAATGGTTTTCATGAGAAAGAAATATGGAAAACACGGCGATGATTCATGTGATATTAAACACGAATATACTCTTGAACAAGATAAACTGTCAACTTTGAACCAGTCCCTTTTGCCTTCACACTACTAAAACTCTTCGCACCCAAGAACGTGTAACAAAAATAGATTCAGGCATTGCGCAATTACCCTCATAATTGAGACACACTAGGCGGTGACCAAGAAAGGGTGATCACCATTATTATTATAGACATTATCCCCTCGTGAATTAGGAACAAAAAAATTTATTACGGCCTAGTAACATTAATCTTGAATATACAAACAATAAATTCCGAAATTGTTCTAGAATGACGATCAAACATGGAAACGAAAAAAATGAAATAAAAAAAGGTATTTTTCAATTGTTCAATAGCACAACTATATAGTAGAAATATAACGAAGAAACGTGAGATAAAAAAAAAGGCAAAATGAATAATAACCACATGAAATTACTTTTATCATCTGGGGCAGATTAAGTTGTCAGTGATATAGTGATAGTGATAACATTTGAAGTAAAAAGAGGTGTCAAGTGACACAAGATTTGACGATATAGTGACGATATTTTTATAAATTGTAACAGGAGAATATAAACTGTATTATAATATAAGACATTGGAGATGCAAATAAGTACACATACAGTTGTATGAGCACGCGCCTCTCTCTCCAGCTCACGCTTGCCCTCGTGTCGCGATTAGATCCGTAATTAAGACGACGGGCGTGTAAGCAGGGCGGCAGGCTTGGTGGTCACGCCCTTATTTGCCAACCGACTGCGCGACGATCCTATTTCTCGGATCGGCCGATGTGCCGTGACCAATTTGCGACCCCGGGGCCGGTTTTGCTCAAGCTATATGTAAATGTGCCACGTGGCCACTCCACATTTGTTTGTTTGCTTGTTTGTTTGTTCGTATGTGTGTGTATGTGTGAGGGTGTGTGAGTGTGTGTGCATTTGTGTCAACGTTGTGGTATAATAATCACTTTTATTCTCATCTCTATTTATATAATAAGTTTTAATTTTGTATCTGATCGCTACATCATTTTGGGTCGGTATCCTTCACGAATAACATGATAATTTAATGTGCAAACGCGCGTTAAAAGCTAGTTTGTTTGGTGCGAAAATACGTCACGAGACTATAAACAGTGGCACGAGATTTGGCCGTGGCTCATTCGTGTTCAGCGTATTAAAATAAGAAGAATAATAAAAGAAAATCATAGCACTCATAATATCAGTATGAATATTTAGAGCAAAAAGAAATTGTAGCAATTATTACGCAATATTGGTGTGATTTTTTTTGAGTTTAATTAAATGTCAAAATTAATCTCACAATTTTTTGACAAAGTCTGTGGAAACGAGAAGCCTCCTTCGTATCGATTATTTTTGGAAATGTGCCAAAGAATTTCGAGTGTAAAGTAAACTGACATTCTTTCTGTACAGCACATGTTCGTTGCGCTCTCTCCGATGGTATTGGTTGTTTACGAACAACGACTCAACGCATCTTATATGAAGAAAAAGTCAGTTGATGATGCGCCTTAGTATAACGCCAAACACTTTCATAAAAATCCAAACGTTCGAGTTGCGTATCCAACGTGTATATTTATGATAAACCAAAGCTTCAGCAAGACCACTTCTGTTTGATAGTGAAGATAAATAGATATCAATTTTGTTCTTAAGAATTATTTTTGGAACAAAACAAAAAGTAAATGAACTAATGAGGATTTATTTGTTTCATTCAGTCCTTGATGTGGAAAAAATGAATATGAGATATTCCACTCAATCGCTATAATGTGGTATAACACCTGCGATTGTCATTAAACCACTATCGACGTCACTTATCAAAACCAATGCTGTCATATAGATCTTTCACATGAGTAACACTATCTTCATTTTTCTTGCTTCATCCCACTCATTCTAATACTTCATAATCTCGTTTCATTTTCTTCACAACTATAGTCCATCATCAAAATTTATCCTGACCAAAATCGAAAAGGGATAAAATCAACAAATTGCTTGTGAAATTAATTTCAACCCAAGTGTGTGAACAAAAATATTTCAAGAGAAAGAAGCACCATAAGTAACAATAAATTTAAATTACTCGGTAATAAGTTGCATTCATGAGACATCGTGTTTGCCGCAAATGAGTGTGAGGGAGAGAGAGAGAGAGAGAGAGAGTGGGAGAGAGTGCGCAAGAGAATTTCTGTGTTCGTGTTTTGCGATCCCACGGCGGACGTGGACTGAGATAACGCCGTTAAAATAGTACATAAGCGATAACGCGCGTGTTTATAATATTCACGAGAGTATACAAGAGGCTTCACCCGACTCACTATAAACCAGAGTTCACAACCGCCTGCAATTATAAACATAAATATGAATGTTACGCATATATATATTAATTCAAATTTCAATTTGAATTGCGAAAAAATATAATAAATGTAAAATCGAATTTGTTTTCGTGAATATTCATGCATATACATACCTAAACAGCATGGCCGAGGAGCTTCTACAGGAAAACAAATGTGTCCTTTTTACTATTTTATTAACATCTCTCAGCCAATAATATGTCACCTTCAGAAGAGCTTTTAAGTGCAGCCACCTAATTGAGAAAAAAAAGCAAAGCTTATTAAAAATAAATACAATGCAAAATCATCAAATCGATATGAAAGTATAAGAGCAACATTTCAAATCAAAATGAATGTTTATACAAAATATTCATTCTTTTTGTCCTACTTAAATATAGTTCCCAATATAAAATTGACCTATCGATCTTTCACCTCATAAGCCAATTATATTATTTATCCGATTGATGCGCATCTCAGTTGGGTAGCAAAACGAATCGACCCCGACATAATCAATTGTTGAGAATTGAAGAAAGCCAATTCGATCGAAAAAGATACCATTTGATTTCAAAAAAATTCATATAAATATATGAATATATTCGAGTTGCACTTGTGATCAATGTTTGTTTTTGACATTTCACGTAATGTATAAAAAGACAAACTTTTTTTCGCCAATACGTTTCTTCTGTTTTCTTTTCTTCTTCTTTCTCCCCTTGCCCATTACAAACCTATTCTCTTCTGTTTTTGAATAAGTAAAATGGGATCAGTGTATGATGTATGTAAGAGTAAGAGAATTTATAAGCTGCACATAGAAGCTGGATGAAGACAAATAAATGAAAATAAATAAAAAAATATGGAAGGCTATTCCGGGAGCATGAGAACATTGTCAGTGGGCAAGTTTATATATAAAAAAGAAAAAAAAATGGACGAGGATATGGAAAGAAGGCGGAGAAAGAGATGGAACAAGAGAATGGGATTGTATATATGTATGTTGTTGTGCGAGCACAACATCAGGGCAATCGCCTCTTCTCGCTTTGCCTTACGGACCCATTCTCAATGTATAATATTTATATCTCACTCTCTCCCTCTCTCATTCTCCATTCCAGAAGTATTCATGTTCCTTTCGCTTTCCTTCCTCTCATTCTATTCCACTCTTTTTCACTGAAATATTCTTTCTTTACCTTTTTCTCTCTCGCTCTCTCTCTCTCTCTCTCTCTCTCCTTCTCTTTTCCTCTTTCCCTCTTTTTCTCTCTATCCCCACAACGAATTATATACAAGAGTTAGAGTGTTACATTTATTTTCGCGCGCGGCCACCGGAGCGTGCGAACTGGCGATCCCGTCGGCTCTCGCCGCCTCTCTTCCGTCCTCGATCGATGATCCATACCGGTTTCGATCGCTCCGCTCTGATCCTCTTTTTTTTATTATTTTTAATTACATTATACGTATTTATTTATTTATGAAACTTATCAACAGCTTAGTTTTTTTTTTTTCATTATTTACCAATGTATCTCTCAAATAGTCCTCCACCAGGTAGGCAACAAACTGATGAACAAACTCTCTTTCAAAATCCAATTCCTAGGGAAATGAAAAGGGGAAAAAAAAAAAAAACAAACAAAACAAAATTGATAACTGGAATACAAATTCAATAAACATTTTTCCTCTGTCAAAATATATTTTCGACGAATTTCAAATTCCAATACACTCCCATCTTACTCCGTTTCAGTCTGTCTCTCGAATATAAGGTCCCGCTTTGAAAGCAAAGCGTGCATGGGCCCCGTTTTATCAACGAATCGAATCTCTGCGCGCGAGAGATCGTAGACCCCGGCGTTACGCGTTGAATTATTAATAAGAGATACCTACATACGTATATATAAAGAAAGAGACAGAAAGATAAGGATCCTTTATTGGGTCCCACATGCGATTAAAAACAAAAGAGGGATAGAAAATATATATGAGAAAACAAAGATGAAAAAGAAAACACAAAACAAAAAAATATTGGAGACAACGATACAAAAGAGAGAGAGAGAGAGAGAGAAACAGAGAGACAGAGATGGAGGTTATGGGGGTTAAGGAGGAGAAGATATGAGCGTAGCAAATCCCTTTGTGAAAAGCGAAGAGGAGCAGGCTCGCGAAGTGCACGCAGCCAAAGGAGGTAAAAGGTGTGCCCGCAACGCTCGGACAGGCAACCATTAAGATAAATAAGTATATCTTTACGGTCGCTAGACAAAGCGAACAAACGCGGCTACGGCTCGTGTTGTGCTTTATCCTCGTGCGATCTTTCCACTCATCTACCGCGCATGGTCCTCTAGACACCCTCCTAACATATATATCAATATAGATATGTATGCACACATATATACATAATCCTTTGCATTAATATATCCATAGATATTAACAGCTTCGTTTTCTCACGCACTTTCGTTTTCACTGGCGGCTCGTTATCGCTTTTATAATAAACCCTTTTTCAAATTTTTATACAGAGGATGAATTTTGATTTTCCAAAATTATAAGCGTGATTTTGCGACATGAATTTGTGTACAAGAAAGAGGGATAATAAATTCTATAACTTTTAATAATATCCACGAAAAATAGTGCAAAAAATTGTATCGTAATTATAACTATTTTTTCTTTCAATTGAATAATAATCAAAACTATCTGTTGTGCGATCACAATGATGTTCTTTCTTGGTTCTACAATTGTCATTCAATTCCAATGAATGTATACAAAAACATCCACTCTATCATTGAAACAATGACAATGATGTAGTAGTTGGTTATTTTTCTTCCACACTATTCAAATATTCTGCCATTTTCCGGCAAATACTTTTTTCTTTTTCAATGACAAATTGATTGAAAAATTATAATATTATTATCCTATAATACAATATTCTGTTGATAGTCTCATGCTCCAATCCGATATAGATAATGAAAGACAGAAAAAAAATATATATGGAAAACAGAATTAAAATTTATTTTGTCATGTCCTCACGAGTTGATTGGTATATGAGATGATTGTTGATTCAATGCAAACTCTATATATATACGTTGCACGCCAATGAAAAGTGACATCAGATCAACTGTATAGGTGTGAATTGAGTTGTTTGCACTCTCTTCGCTTTTATCATTGCATCGGTGACGATATTGATCGCGCTGTGTCAAGTGGCGGTGATTTACATCACCAGATAAAATTATAATCGATGTCTTCATATTCATTGTTAGCATACTGATTGAGACAAAATTTTGAATGTGTTTCTTCACATTGTCGCATCAAGTATTGTTATATTAATTATCATACCATGCACCTATTTCTATTTGCATATCATTGTGTTTTCACAACCGACTGATTGCATGGCACCTGGAAGCTGTTTTTTCTTCACTAATTTTTTCGTCTCACTTTTTCGCTTTCTAGCAAACTTATTCGTACTAATTCTCTTCGTGACATTGAAGGTATATAAAACTAAATTCGCTATTGTATTGCAATTATTAACCGATATGTATCATTTATGTGTGTACATTCGTTGTATTCAAACAAAATTTATTTTCCCGATTATTTTCGATATATATATTATGTATTTCGAGACTTTGAAAAAAGAGGGCTGTTTGCCTTCAATGTGAATCGATTTACCGATACATTAATTCCAGTTCAAGGACGAATACGAAGTTCACCTTGAATGTTATGTCCAAGTAATGGAATTGTTGACAATTTTGTTTATCTAATTATTTCCCCCTGCGACATATTTTTTAACAACTTGAAATCTCATGAAAATTGAGAGAAAACATCGTGATAAAGAGAGCAATTTGAAATCTTTTGTAATTCATCTGTATCCACTGTGACAGTTGACGCGGTTAATTGCGGACCAATGAAATTACGCTATGGAATTGCACAATTGAGATATTCAGTTATTGAGCTATACGCAGAATATAAAGTTTCGACGAGTCTCTCAATTCCAAATTCAAAAATCGAAATTATTACGAAATTATCGAGGAATATTTCACGATCACTTAATTGTGCACGGAATAGTCTAGTGATTTGAATATCTCGATATACATCTCACTGCCTGTCATTCTTATCATATATTATCGCTCTTCTTATTCTTCATTGGAGGACAACAGACAATTTTGCTTCAGGCGTGAGCAGCCGGGCACCCGCTGCTATTTATTGCATACTTAAGAGGGCGTAGCGCTTGTTAGTCATTTCTCAACCACCGTTACTACAACGTGCCACTAATGACTCCACGACTTTACACTCTGATGAGACAAATAAACATATACATTTATATTACGTATGCATTTGGAAAGAAGAGCGTTTGATGAGTTTGACTCTGACATGCCACTACTTGTGAAAAGTCGAGTGAACGATACACAGTGCTTGGAGAAATTTGCTGTCGAATTAATTATTATGCCCATTGTTCCGATCCCCGGTCCAATAATCTGAATTCCTGGTTATAATCTTTTCGTATTTGTTAATCCCAATCCCAAACAGCTATACCAAATGGCAACACTCAAAATAAGCTGTGGGATATAATAACAAGAAAAAAAAATGTATGATAACTTTCCTACAAACGGATTTTCAATTGAATATTAAGAAATACAAAAGTTGTACTACCAATAACAGTTATAATATGCCGGATTTGTGAATTCCTTTCACAAGAATTATCTCCTTCTTATAACATGTTTACAGAAGTGTAGACAATGCGACAATATTTGGTCAATATATCCTTGTAATTCAAAGCAAGACTGGTTTTATAACTTGCGGAAGTGAAGAAAGTTTTTTTGCCCAAAATAATTCAACGAGGAATAGTATTGAATGAAGAATGTAAACTCCGGAATATTAGATAATTTATTTGAAGGACTACGATTCTTTCACCTTCAAATTCCAACGTAATATATTTCAATTCAATGCTATATAACGGTTTGAATTTTATTTCACTGCACACTATCACTATCCATTCAATCCGAGACTTTATTTCAAAAACAAAAAGACCGCAATCAGTCGTCCCACAATTTGAGCCGACAGTTGTAAACATTTTAACTCATCTTATCCATAATAATAATACGCGGAGTAATACGGGGAAAAGCTCAATGGTTAAATGCAAAGTATTGATGATTGTCTGTTTTAGACTATTTAAAAAAAAAAAATATCGTTGATATTACTTACAAAAATTGTTGAAGTCTGAGATTATTTTTTTCGTAAAAGGTTGGACTGTTTATAACGCTTTTCTTCATGCAAAATCGTGTCACGTGTTACCACTGACCGCGACTTATTCGCTTGGTGAACATGCAAATAGCCTTTTCGTCTGCAGTTTCTTCTCTTTATCAATCTTCTTCACCTTCTCTTATTCTCACTTGTAAAACTAACGCAGGATCGGCCACGTGCAGCCCAGTCGATATTACACACGTAAATGTTTCACGACCCACTCATCTTCCCATCATTTCCTCCTCTCCGTTTGTATTTCAAACCAACGATCGTTTCCGACCAAAATAATTCACACAAACTAACAGTGCAATCAATTGTTCACTACAGACAACAACACTTTAAACCTCAACACGGAATTTTACTGTTACAATACCTCACCTTCCGAATTTGTTTTGCATTCATTTGAAATGTGTATATGAAAGATAATTTTGTTTTTCATCAGAATTGTGACCGATACACAATAAAATTCTCAGAATCTTACACTTCTTCTGATTAAGCATTTACAACGTTGAATCACAGCGGACATCAACACGAGTTACTAATTGGTTTAAAATTATACTGAATTTTGCTTATAAATATTTAACACGAATGAAGAATATATTTTCAACAATCTGATTATTTTCATGAGATAACTTTAACTTTTCCATGACATATTAAATTGATTATATCGGAGAGAAAGAATTATTTATTCATAAAAACAAAAACATTATGTTTTTCTTGAGTATGGAATGAAGATGAGTGAAGAAAAGAGAACTCACACGCACTTAAATGAATGGGAAAAAAAGATAGCGATTGAATGTTATAGATTTACCTGTGACTCGTGGCTGCGTCCAGCATGGTAATCCAATCCCAATTTTTATCTCTACCGCATTATTTTGCGTTTATAACAAAACACAAAATTTATACACCTCAAAATACACTCTAATCCGTATTTGTATATATATGCCACTTGAATGCGATTTGATAAAACCAAAATGATTGGATATAATGGTGAAGAACGAACTATTGATATTCAATCCAACGTAACACTAAATTTCGTCGGGATATAATGAACAACCGTCGTGATTCATATGTAAAATGCAAAATTACGTTGCGCGCACGCGCACTGATGTAAAACAATTTCTTCGAATTTAATTCAAATACTGGTAAACACACTGATGCTATAGATATACATGTGTACATCAGTTTTACACAAAAGAGCCATGCGGAGACGCACTGTCGGCGCTCATTTTAATCTTCATCTGCCTTTTTTTTTCTGTTATTATTCTAATAAATATTTCCCCCTCTTTTCAAATTTTTATCTCACTCTCTGCTGCTATGCTTTTATTCTTTTTTTCTCTCGAAGTGCCTCTCCTTTTTTTCTCCACCCCAATGTATATATATTTGTGTGTGTGTGTTCGTATGCGTGTGTGTGTGTGTGTGTGTGATATGAAATAAGCACCTACTCTATAGCCACTTCCGCGCGCAATTCGTCAAAACAACTTCCCTTCTTTCATCCTCCTATCTCTCACTGTTTCTCTATGTTCGTCTATCCAATAGAGAGGGGGGATGGAGTAAAAATGGCAACAAAAGCAATCTCATTTACGACAATGAATATTAATGTCAACAATTGCGCGTCAATAGCTCATTATAAAAATGAATTAAAGTTGATAATTCTTACGTTGTTAAACAAATGGACTTTTTTTATTTCATTATAATTTGTTTTTCTAATATTAAATTCGAATTGGGCGCGGACACAGTGTATAACCTCACTTAAATGGGACCGCACATTGACGATAACCGCGACATACTGAATGATACTGAAGCAACACATGATTGTGGACTTGTGGTGGGTCCATAGTGAGTCTAATGGATGTTTAGAGGGCAGCACTAAAGCGAGGTAGAATGCGTATGTTCGGCAATGATCGGCAGCATTCGGCGCTGTAGATCCTAGTTATCGGGCCAACAAGCAGAGAATGAAATAATCACACTGCGTTTAAATGTGTATAACTAATATCCATACATCCACTTGCAATATCATTTATACCAAATACTCCTATCAGCCACAATATTCCATATCGAATTTTACTTATACCATTAATATTTTCAACTCATAACATTTCATTTGATTTATAATCGTTATAAAAGTTTTATATCCGACCCCATGTACCTCCAGGTGAGACTCAATCGAATACGACATCCTTTTTATTTTCATTTATAACTGAATTGTCAATTTGATTATATGAAAAATTAGATGATGGAGAAATGGGGACTTCCAGAGTTGGAGTTGGCTTGTGTTTACTTACGACGCTCACTGATATCATTTCACGCATTCACAGAGGAATGAATGTTATGTATTCATTCTCGTGCCTTGTCTTGACACATGCGTGCTGATAACACACCGTCTCCTTCTGCTTATACTTGGTATAACATATCCATATATATATATATATATATATATTTATCATCTGCAAAATTCAATATATTATTTTTCCATACTCATCGATGTATTCATTGACTTTTATTCGCAATGACATCAGTTTTCATATATTAAAATATTCCACGCACATATATACTTACTTACAAGATTTGGAAAGTCTCGTCAATCCTTGTACATCAACTACTCAATCAAATCACTGTCAATTAGGTTTTTGACGTTATCAATCTAATAATTATCTTGAATAAACATATATACTTACAAGAATTACATATTACGAAATGTATATTAATTTGTAACTAGCTCTCCGTTCACTGATTATTCAGGAATGTTCCACGATGATAATTTCCCTATTTTTATTATGTGAGTGACTCGATGGATTAGTTTTCATGATTATAGAATGATTAAAGTGACAAAGAGAACATGAGTTCATGTCACAATGTAAAAGAAAACAGAGGGAATGAGACGTAATGAAAGACTAAAAATAATCGTCTATTGGTAGTGTGCTGAGTTATCTTATCACTTCGAGTGTTAACATTTCATGACTTGTTTCATATGTTAGAGCGAGAGATGAGAAGAAAGAGAGGAATAATTTAATTAACGCCGAGAAAGAGAAGGATTGATGAAAAAGACACGTTGAATATTCAAGTTCTTTGACAGAGATTTTTTTTTTTTTTCCTTAATCCTTCTACCCATCTCACTTTTTGTCAATTATTCGTAATAAATCATTAGTATATATGTATATATATTTACGGTAAATGCAAACTGAATGACGATCACGCATCCATCTCGTGATCAAATTTTTTTTCAAAGATAGAAAAGAATAAATGAAACTTATTCCATATCACCCAGACAAGTCACGCAGATTGTCCCTATGTGAAATAATCAGTTGCATTGGCGACGAAACAGTACGTGTGGAGCAACATCGGAAATGATAAGATGAAGTCGGGAACAACCACCATATAATGGTGATCATAAATTACAGGTGTGTGCAACACACTGAAATGTATTTTCAATTCATTGCGCGACTTATTTATTTTCTGCTCAAGAAACTTTCCGTCCACTGTATTAACACTTTACTTTACATATGCACATGAGAGAATAAAGCATTCTCATCTCTCATCATTTATCCTGATCAATCTTCGGAGCTTTGAAATGGAATGTTGAAAATTGTGGATATTAGCCTTTGCATTTGCTCTTATAAATCCATAGCCAGTACATATTAGTGGAATGTTTTGTCATATGTTTTTCATTCCGATTGAATTTAGTAAAACAAATGTTCGATACAAAAACTGCAATGTTCTTATAATTGTCATCGTACAATTTTATTCCTCCCATTCAATTGCGTTCGTTTGAATTGGGAATATTTTCTTTTCGGTTGAAGTCATCATTGGAATACAAATGATGATAAGATCTTCATTATTATCCCATAGCCTCATTTATAGAAACGTTGATATCATTGATGAAAGGTAGGTACATTTAGAAATAAAGACCGAACCTTTTTTAATAATATGACTTTTCATTTTATTCCGAATCACCAGGGTTTTATGGAAGCTCGTAAAAATAATGATTGATAAATTATGCATTCATTTTGCATAAATAATTAAAAAGCAATAAATAACAAAATCAGCAAGGTCAGTAGTTGCTCACCGTACTGAAAACAATGGAAATATCATAGTTGTGTTAAATTCATAATTTTATTCTCAATTGTTTTTATTTCGCACAATTCTCCTGAAGGACCTCCTTCCCTCTTTTCAATTTCACAAACACCTCCACATTCAACTGGAAACACCTTAAGTATTCACTGACAATCTTTTTTACATCAATCACTAGTAATTGATCGATAATGAAAAGTTTCATTGGCATAAGATTTGTCACCCCACTAAGATAATTCTCTTGACGTAAAAGTTGCACTGTTTCTATGTTCATTTCTGGTCGGATGTGCTGTTCATAGTCTAATCACTGTGGTGCCGAATTTCCAGCACTTTTACTCCTATGCATAAGCATTTTAAACGAAAAAAAAACGCGAGATCAGAAAAACTTTGTTTTGAGAATAAAAGTTAGGTTTCAGTATTTCCCTTTCAGTTTCTTCGACCTTCAATTGAAATTCGAACTCTTTGTAAATATTTGAATTCCTGACATGGTGAACGATTGTACATTAAATTTCATTAATTGAATTGAAGAATTATGTTGATGTTCTCCAATTATCCTGAAATCTCGAAACAAAAAGAGAACGATATGTGGCGCGCTTGTCCACTTATTCAAAAAATTCGGTCTGTTATTTTGTATTGCTGATAGCATCTGGGATTCTGATTCTTCATTATTTCAAGCCTAAACAGGTGTATTACTATCTCTCTTTTTCTCTCAAAATTTGTTGAGGAGTGAATACACTCTGCCGATTACCATTATTGCCATTTTGTTTTTAGCAATACATCAACCAGCCTGTTCATCCCCTTTCGACAATCGTCAGCTGTTTTTTTCTTACCTCTAATACTCTTCAATGGTTCTGTTTATTCCAATCTGCCTCGCAATCTCCTATTCTATACTCTTCTTACCATCTGAAATTTTGCTGGCAAAATATTTGTGAGAATTTTATTTTTCACGCCCACTTTAAATAGTTTGCGGAGTTTAAATGATTATCTTTACTGCATCGAAATTCAGTGAAAAATTCTACATGTGAGAGGTACCCGGATGTTTTTTTTGGTTTTCCAATCGGGTTCAGCTCCTGATCACAAAGCATTCACACATCAAACATATAAAATCAGCCATTTAACACTTGAAACATAATACTTCTATAGATAAAGAAAAATTTGCTTGATTTAATTGCATTTTATTTAGGACGTGAGGTCCGATGATATGAAAGTATTCCTTTCATTCGCTGATGATGATGCAATCCACTTTTGTACATCATGGCATTTCATAAAAATTAGATGAGAAAGAGGAGGGACAATGACCCCGGACTAGTTATTTTCCTCTGAGAAAATACTCGCATGTCAAGTATACGCACACCAACGACAAAGTCAATGACATCAATCGATGAATGGCCAATCTTGATAAGGTGATTATATAGGTATAATAATAATCGAAATGTATCTCATCCGGTTGTGCGCCACCGCAGATCACTGAAACCTGTGCGAATAATGTTCTATGAACATATACAAACGCGTTCATCCGCATTATTCTTAGTGTTCAAACGACGAGCATCGATAGAATGTTGGAGCTTGGAACGTTATACATACTCAGTAGATAGCCGAGAGGGGGCCCAACGTGCACGTTTATCCGGACGAGTTTATACGATAATCGCGCTTGACGTCAAATATCAAATGGCTTTCGCTGCGTGAATCGGGCTGCACCGGAGAATTATGTTCCACGGTCCTAGATTGAATGATGGCCAGCCAAGCTAAGTTGGCTGACAACCACTTCAACGTAAATAAGACGGCATGCACAATGCCTACCACCCATATACACCAATAATTCATCATACATACATGTTAATGTATCCGTGAGAGCATAACACTATATCTGTGCAAGGAGCAAGGGAAGTGCAAAATTGAATCCTTCCTCTTTTCTATAACTCATCACACACAATAACAATAATACATTTTTTTCGAGTACGTCATATACCCTACGACTTTCAGAATCGCATCTGTGAATATCATCACATGATTTTATACTATTTCTCTCCGTGCAAATTCCCATTGAGAACATGATAGGAAACAAAATGGAATAAGTTTACAATCATGCTGGATAAGAGTGAGAAGAAAAAAACTAAAATTTTCACGATTACATAATATATGAACTTGACCTCTAAAGCACAACGTGATGACGCGCAGACCAGCGAATAATACATTCATTCGCATATAACGATTCGCAATGAATTCGTGTCCACTTCGATAAACTAAACTTGAAGTCTCTAGACTCACATGTATATATATGAAGCGCATAAGTGAAGTCTGATCGTGTGTGCTTTTATGTACAATCGTCTTCAATGTCGGTCGGAAACATGGTACATATGCATATAATAATATACGAAGAATGGTGAAGTATTGCATGAGTGTTTGTGTACGTATGTATCACTCCCTCATAGCACACAAGGGGATCGCTTGAAGATTCCTAATAAACACACACACTAACATGCATCCAATGGTTGATTGATCTTGTGATTGACTTTAACGCCAACATCTGTCAACAATCAATCATTTTTTTTTATTTATCATATTCTCTGGAAAGAAAATATGAATACGAAATGGGAGATATATCAGAATGTATTTATATACTTGAATAACAAATGCATCTATGAGTCCATCATGATAATTTATTTATCTGTAATTCTTCAACAATATGTGACTAATTGAAGTAGAATGCTGTGTCTTCGGAAAAGCGAAATGTTTCGACTGTTAAATAAGAAAATAAACTTGGAAAATGATTTTTATCGTTTGAAAAAAGAAAAAAAAACAGGAAAAAAATCGAACACTCACCTCGGTTCATTCAACAGTTAAGAGTGATTACAATACACTGATAAATACAATATCATTCACTCCATCAACTGGCCTTCGTCATGATTATTAATACATATAAAATTCCATCAAACTCATAAAGGATTCATGAACATTCACCTTATACTTGAAGAAGAAAAAATAAAGGAATTGATAAAAATTTTGTAATGTTTGACATGAGTCTATCAATATTTATTCCGATTGAATTCATTACGTATATATATATACATATATATTCGAAAATATATACATATATATTGACTAGATACGCGATGATTCATTTAGACATACGTTCGTGCTCGCAGGAATAATCCATGAGAAAGGAAAAGAGCGAGCGCGAAGAAAGATTAAAAAACACGAGCCTTTGATTGTCTAAGCTAAAAAAACTTACATCCTCATCACAATTGTGCTTTCTCCTTCTTGTTTGTACATAAAATCTCTCCATCGAGAAACGGAAGAATAATTTTGGCAGTGAATCAATTCAGCAATAATATCAGATGAATACCGCAACGTTCAATTCAATTTCAATAAATTTCATCGAAACAACAGATAAACGTTATTCAATACATGCAATTAATGGTGTCGCATCACAACCATCAATCTCTTCTGTTGATTGTGCTGATCTCTTTTGACAATTCGACATAATTGAACTGTGTCGTGGACTGCTTGGCGCAGATCGACAAGTTCCATCAAGAATTTCCGTCATATCATAACGTATCATTTTCATTTTGCCATTGTTTTCTTCATCTTTATCCCTCGAGATGGAATGAATTTTAATTTCCTCTTGATCAGTTCCAGGCTCACATAATTTTTCAACACATGGACAAGAATTGCTTGACGATCTAGAACTCTCCATACAACCTTGCCTCAATGAACAAAGACCTTTACCTTTACAAGGACTTGAGTCCACAATAGACTCAAGCTCATTAATATTCATGATACATTTTTGATTGAGTTGATCTGAACTAGCGAATCTTAAACGCTTCGGCGATTCACTTGAACATCGCAAGAATGTTGTTCTTGTTAGTGACTTATTTTTCAGTGAACTTTTTGGCACCAATAAATCATGAGAAACTTTTCCCATCATCATAATTCCATTACGACGCGCCATCATCTCTCGTGTTCGCTCTTCACGCTGATTAGGGTCCTCGCCAACGAGCCAGTAAGTCAAACGATCTCCTTTACCTTTCATTGACACGACTCCACGTTCAATCAAACGGAAACCACCTAACTGGTCCAGCAGACGTTTCGTTTCCTGACTGCAGTGAATTTTCAGAGCTGTTTCCAATTTAAAAATGTCAAGCAATGAATTGATGAATTTATTCTATGATTATTAGCTAAATAAGATTGAAAACTCACGTGCGCCTGTAGACTCCATCCTGCTCGCAGTGTTCACTGTATCGCCAAAGAGACAGTATCGAGGCATTTTCAAACCAACAACACCGGCACAAACTGGACCCGAATGGATTCCGATCCGCAATTGCAACTTTTCCATTGGCCGATGACGAATTGTAAATTGTTTAATTGCATCTAGAAGGCAAAGAGACATGCTTGCTATTTCACCAGCATGCTGAATGCCATTTCTTATGGGCAGCCCACTCACCTGAAAGTCGACAGAATTTTTTTCATCTATACAAATATCTGATTTTTCTGGCGGTTATTTGTTTATGTTACTATGAATATGTACACTACTTACCACCATATAAGCATCACCAATCGTCTCCACTTTGTAAACATCATAATTTTCTATAGTTGAATCGAAACATGTATACAAATCATTGAGGAAGTCAACAACTTGTAATGGTGTACTCTCAGCTGACATTGATGTAAATCCAACAATGTCACTGAAATATATTGTCACACGATCAAAACTCTCGGCTTCGACTTTATTGCCACGTTTCAACTGTTCTGCTACGTAACGTGGCAACATCTCGTACAATAACGCATCTACAGAAGCAACAAATTACAATAATCAGTAAACACTATAGAGAGTAATTTCGATTAAAAATTTACTATATAATCGACCTGTTTTCTTTTTTTCTTCAGTAAGTTGATCAGTTCGCTCGTCAACAAGTGCTTCTAAGTTATTCGCATATTTTTCCATCATAGCCATCATATTATCGAAGATATTGGGCTTCCTAATAAATGAACGTGATCATTAACGAATATTACAACTTGCTTGTTTTCTTTCTTAATTCTCGATTTGCACTCACATTCCTTTTCGAAGTGGTCGTAATTTATTTCGTATTATTTTAAAGTCGGGTCGGTTCTCTGGATCCTCTGCCCAACATTCGAACAGACAATCTCGTACGAAATCAAAACAATTTTCCAACTGATCCATTGGTGGTCTACAATTTTAACCAAAACATTTCACAAACTGTCAGAAAATCGCGATGAATAATTTTAATTCTCACCTGAACGGGGGGACTCCAGCTTCACGTGCAATCAGCCTCTTGAGTATCTCTGGTGCTGTGTGTTCCGTGATCCCAAAAGGACCATGACGTCCGTGAAGTTCGTAAAGAACAATTGCAAATGAATACACATCACCTTTTTGAAAATCACGCACAGTGGGCTCTTCAATCATCGTTGATCTCAATAATTCTGGTGCTTTATACAGGAGTCCTTTAAGAAAAAAACAAAATAATTTCAGTTCATTCTGATAAGATAAGTAACTGAATTGAATAAATAATTTCAATAGTATTCATTTTTCACCTTGATATTTTTTCATGACATCCTCTAAATCACATTCTGCATCTTTTTTAAATTCACGCAGTCCAAAATCAGCGAGTTTCACGACCCAACGTGAGTCTACAAGACAATTAGATGTACTCAAGTTCCCATGATATTTCAAAATTGATTCTTGTAGATAAATCATTCCCTATGCAATAAGTTTTTTATGAATAAAAAAAAAGATGAGATTCTTTATTGCATTTCATAAGATGAAATCTCAGAAATTTACCCTGATAATGTCGCCTACTAACGACGCCATAAACATATTATCCAGTTTCATATCTTCATTCTCAAGAATATCTTTCAAACTTCCACGTGGACAATATTCAACAACAATACAAATATTTGGTGGGTCTGTACAAGCACCAATAAATGCATTCAAATTGTCATGCCTCAAATCACGCATAATTTTCAATTCTTTTTTCATCTCGCGTGTTATTTCAATTGATTTCTTTCGAACTTTCTTAATAGCAAACATTCGACCCTTATAAAATCCAATTTGTGTATAAATCATTGAATAGCGGAAATCAGCGTCAGGATTCGAACTGAGAGATACTTGACTTGTCCTTATGACCGGCTTGGTGTTTATTTTTTGATTTGTCTCATTATTGATTGCTTCTTCCTTTGTGACTTTGATTTGAATATCTTTGTAGTTTACCTTCCATAAAAGTGAATCGAGTTCTTGTTCATATCGCCAGTTTCGATACAGAACTAGAGCGATTGAGATGAAAATAAGTATCAACCCACCGGCAAGTCCTCCAACAATTTCACCAGTATGTGCTGTAAAATTTAAGAGCATAACAAATAGCCTGCGATCGACACGTCTTGAATCATGGAACGCATCACTATTTTTTTTTACTTGAAGAATTTATATGATTAAACCTATTTTGATTCATACCGTTACATTTTTCACCATGATACCCACAATGAGGCTCAGCTAGTGGCGGCCCATCACCTAACCACGTGATAGCTCTAGTCAGTCGTAGCTTCTGAAAATGACAATTGGTTAATTTCATCTCAAGATTGTACATTCGATAATGATAAAAAAAAAATCACACGTTATACTCACTGGTAAGCGAGTTGTCCGTTCTTTACCAACAAAATGACCAATAGTATATAAACCATGACCCTTTCCCGGTCGTTCTTCCATCGCAATTAATGTGTAATTGCCTTCAGCATCGCCACTTTTGTCCATGTAAACCATATACCTGCATATTGAATATTTTTTAAATTGTTCAATGACGTAAATGTAAGGTAACTTGATGTTAGATTGATTAAAAATCGACAAACCCCATAGCACTATGATAATGAACACCATATAGAGCTTGAATCATTTTGTGACCATCATATGGATCCCTGCCTTCATCTAATGCAGCCAAAAGTGAACGCTCATACAGATGAACAGCGTCGTAGAGGTAGGCTGTCTCTGGAACTATCTACCTTGTGATAAAAAAAAGCAATGGTACACACATTACCACTTCATTTATTTGTATTAAATTCAAAGGAACGAATTATTAGTTTGTTATTGAAATGTAATTTGTTCCGGCTTGTTAATATCAATTATAATCATTTCAATCAATTTACCTGAACTATCCCACCGACATGAGCTAGAGGATTGCTGAAATTGAACGGTGGCTTTTGTCGATATTCGTGAATGAGACGAGTAAAGTTATCAAAGTCAACTGGAGCTGATGCTACAATGCTGAAATAACTTCTGTAAGCACGCAGGAGTGAAATGTCTGTCTGTTTTTGCCATAAACCACGTAAATATTTGTCTGGGTGCCGTTCGTCATATTGCTCTGTATCTACGCCCACAACCCAATATTCACCTAAAAAAAAATTTATTTATATTTTGTCATAATCATTTAGGAAATTATTTTTAGTTTTACTTAGTCTTTACAAATATTCACCATTGTCAAGTAGCTTCTTATCATTTAACGCCATGAGCAGGCCCATATGCTCGTAATAGTTGCCTAATATAACGTATACTAGAACAGAAAATAGAAGGAATAATGATGAAATGTTGTTAAAAATAAATTTAAATATAAAACATAGAGCCAAAAATTGCGGAAAGCTATGGACTATAACTCATTAGTTACAGCATCCGTTTGTCACTTGGATACTCTCCAATATTCGTTTAATTCAGTATATTCACCTACATGGATCACACACATATGAAGGTAATTTAGCACCCAAAATCTCACACAGACTCTGTGAATATTCGTAAGTTGAAGGAACAACATTTTGCTGATATTTATTTTCAAAGTTTACATGTCGTCGCGATCGCATCGACAAATGAAAATAGGTCGCGAAAAGTTCAATTGCGGAATGTGAATAGATAAGAAACATCTGCGTATCTCTACATGTATTTGAAATAGCAAAGGAGAAAAATAAACGGAACCCTTTGGGTGAGAAACGAAAAAAAAAAATAAAAATAGGAGGGGCAAAGAATTTACATATATACGTGATAAAAAAACGAAAAAAAACAATGTAGAAATATGCAACGGCACGACTACTGTGACTACACGAAAGTCTTTGTGGAAATATATCGTGGAATAGAAAAAAAGAGTATGCGCATGACTAAGTCGTAAAGACGGAGGTTTCCGAACCCTCTCGATCGCACATACCACCTTATCCATTGTCCAACATTCGCAAGATCTTGAAACGATCCAATAAAACCGTCTGTCGCGACGCTGGTGATGATGTAGTTTCTCATGACTGAAAATATTATGCAGTGAGGAGAGAAAAAAATTCTCGCAATAAAATGATACAACAATGAGAATTCATCCACTTTTCATAGAATATTCAGTCAGCAATCCAAATTGAGCAAATATCAGAAAGAAAAAAAGCGCCTAGATTTTATCTTTTTCTTTTTCTTTTTTTTTTTTTCTTTTCGTCTCATATTATTTTTGCAAAAGATCTCATTTATTCAAATATAAGTGAAATGGAACAAAAATATTTTGAGTGTGCGTCAGTCAAATCATTTCAAATAACAAAGAGAAACAGAAAAAAATATAATTCTCCACCAATTTTTCTGTGTTCACAAAATAAATAAAAGTAATTATAGGCGACTAGATAGATTTGAGTGTTGAATATTTATGTAACTGATGTCTATTTTTAGATATCCGACAGTGCGCGCGAATAGTGGAAATATATATATATATATGGAGCGAGCAGGATGAGGTTCTATTTCATCTACACGTGTGTACGTTTCGATAAGTTAAATGATTATATGTCTATGTAAAATATCCTATGTATGTATTTGTACATAATGTGTCAATCGTATTCATAGGTGGAAAATCTGACGTATGCCAAGCACGATATTTCATGCGCTCACGACATGTACACAATAGTTTAGCTGCGTACTGTATGAGGGTAATCTGTGATTTCGAATTCCCCTCCACCATCATGTGATGAAACAATATTTGAGATTTTGTACTACATGGACACATACTCATTAACACATGATCATTGCACTGCTGAATTCAAGAAATTTGTGAAAAATCTAATCACATCTGGTCATTTATAACAGTTTCAACTCTTTTGCATTACTCTATCAACCTTGGTATCTGTTGTTTGCTTTGCATCAACATCTGCCCAACGTATCCATTTTTATATAGCCGATAGCGATCTAATCCAACCAATTTAAATAGGACAATGTTGAACAATGAAGATTGGCTTTAAATCAATTGGAATAAATATTGCCAACTATTTTATTCGAAGTAAAATGTTGCAGATAAAATTCCGGCCAAGAGAAGGATATCAATTTTAGATTACTATTGCCAATCGTGAAGGAGAATAGAGAAACCAAAAGCCAATCGTTCGTTCTATCGAATCGAGTATTATTTTATTTTGACCGAATGTGTGGAGTTTAGTTTGATGATATTGTCTCCTTCGTGATTGTTTGAGAAATTATATTAGTTGAATATGAATACAATAAAAACTTTAGCGTTCTTTCATGTCAGGGAATTTTGAAGAGAATTTACAACGAATATCATTTAGAAAGGGAAATGTTATGTGAAATAATTTCTCGCAAAGAAATAAACATCGACCATAGGCTCTCAGTTGTTTTTAAATTCATTTTAAGAAATAGAATAAGATAAGGCATACCCACAAAATCATTGAAGACATAATATATGCATAAATACTTACTTCGTGTTTCGCGATAAGTTGTCGCAACTAGTTCATGAAACGGATTGTTCATGTGGGTTACATGGTAAGGTTCCTTCCAACACCGCAAATAATTAACAGCTATTCCAGACGACTCAAAAGAATGAAGAATTGTTGTTGCGACACTTGACATTTTGTTGTTGAATTCGAATAAACTTGTGTTCATATACATGAATGTCACCTGATAAAATAATTTCCAATAAATATAAATAATTATGTTTTACCACCAATTATCTTGATTATTTTATAAGATATTCGACTCATTCATCATTACTAACTCGTGTCCAATTAAATGCCAACAGAACGGAGACTACTGATTTCGATATTTGAGTGTCTGGCGGTCGAGTACGTGCAAATGTTGGGAACTCTGCTTTATTCGATGTCTCGTGGTGAGTGCAAAACTGTAAATATTAAACATTAACAATGTTATATTGAAAAATGATCGATATCTCCATGCAAAATGAAATCAGCTCCTATCTACATCCGTTTCGTGTCGCTGTTTTTTCTATTTGTCTAGTCAGGGTAAGTTAAACTACGGATATGTTTGCAAAATTTTCATTTTCATGTAATAGTAGTTGTACTTGATACTATTGAAAGCCTGCAATCGGTCAAATGCAAATATATGGTGACTGAATCAAACAATTGAATTTTCTACTACACATGGAGAAGTGAATAACGGAAAACAGTCACGAGCAATCGCAATTGGCTTTTCTCTTCCTTCCTACCAGTCTCCCCGCTCTACAATTTGCCCCACTACCCATCGACTTTCTGACTTCATCGTAGTTAATTAATGCGACTCATTGCGCCTCGTTTCCCAACAAGAACGCGGTAGTGATATTCCACCAGATACTTTTGTGCATACTTTAGAACATCGTATTTCCTCCACTCTCAAATACATATTTTTTTTATTTTTCCAATTCTATCCACTCAATTCTATTCATTACTTCCTTTCTTACCTCACTTTTGCACAAACACAAAGCGATCAATGAGATCCAATCAAACAAACCCATCATCAATTGCACTATATAGATGGATTGAGCATGAAATTTATACATCTTATTATTTAAAAAATTTTTTCATGTAGTTTGTTAAAAAAATTGACTCACATACGAAATCATTGGAATATTGAATGCTGCGGCCATTCTACCTTCATGAACACATGTTTCTTGTGGTCCAATATAAGCACTGATATTTTTTTTCCACAATTCAGCAGTAACTCGTATACTAGTTTCCTCTTCACCATAAGTTTCAGCCACCAAGAAATCGAGCTGATGACCTCGCCTTCCGAGTTCACCTGCATTTACCTGAAAAAATTCAGATGAAATTTATTCACCGGCAAAGAGACATGTGTAGAAGTGAGTGCAAGCAAGAGGCAGCGTGAGAAAATCAGTAGAAAAAAGAAGAAAAAAACACGGATGAGAAGAAATATAAAGAGAAACGTAAAACAAGGAGACCAGCAAGGTTCAAGCGGTTCGATACAAAAAACTTGAGTTGGGGAGACTTTAACGAGCGCGACGGTATCGTTTTTGGATTGTGATGGAGAAATGTTGGTGTTGGTACTGGCTTGGGATCAGGTCCAGTCAGTGAAAGCCATGCGAAATCATGTTGGCAACCGTAAAACACATCGCAATTCTTTTTAATGACGCTTCTACATCAGATAAGAAAATTAGTATCACTGTATACAATAAATCAAATGTATTTCTTCATTCATTTATATATTTATTTATTTATATATTGATTTATTTATTTATATTTTGTATGTATGTATTCATTAATTTATTTATCCATCACTTTTGAATTTTATTTTTAATCAGTAAATTTTTTTTTCCAAATGACAGGCTGTGTGGGAAAAAAATAAATTAGCTCTACCTCTTCGACAGCAAGATTAATAGCACCAGATATACGAAAGCCTGGTCGTTGATATTCAAGATCGTTTTGTCGTCTCTTTGATCCTGTGATGTAGCCCAGTGTAAAAATCTCCGCATTGACAATATCATTAATCCAAATGTGAATTATTGTCATCAGGAGACACGCCCATTCCACGTGTACCAAACGCATGCCAATGATCTGCAAACCTAGTTTTATCCAATAACGTATGTAATTTCTTGCATCAACAAGACATATAGTTCCATTTATCACACCAATATGAATCATTCCAATCATTTCATTTACATAAATTCTGATTGTGATCTAGAGAGTTTTTAAATTATTCTAAACTGATGTAATCATTGGGATATTATATAATCCAATAGTGGCATTGTATAAATGTGATGTGGCCAGTGAGATTAGTCATGATGATGAGTGAAATACGGACATGATATTCCATGCATAATTCTGTCTCTCCAAAGTGAGTTCATATATTTTTTTTAATTTCAATTTAACATTCCATGTTGCGACAGTTCTGAGTAAAATGATGATCTGATAATCTGAATGTGATCATCTATTGTTTTTACTATTTATTTCTATCTTGAATAATGACATCAAACAATTATTGGAATTGAGTTATGAGCTTAAGAATTTTGATGATGATTTACATGAAAAAATCTATTGAGTAAAAATATTTGACTAATAATAATATCACATTACTGATATAAAGAAATAATTTATTATACATTGTATCCTCTACCATCATGCACAATAAATCGGATACTTTTGTAGTAAGTTTACTCGTGTGGTGTCAAAGAATTGTACGAATGAGTTCTAAAGTGGTTGGACAGCAGTACATAGGAAAAGAAAAAGGAGAATACCAACAAAACAAAGGAAGTAGTGTGTGTCAATACTGAGACTTTTATAAGAAATTGATTCATGTGTTCATCTATTTTGCAACTGTGTCACCACAAGTTTTGTATGAAAGAAAATGTTGCAGACGGAAGATTTTCGAGTCATGTTGAGTGCTACAACTATAATGGTATTATCGAGTTACGAATTTCTATATCACATCAGGTGGGCCTTGTTTGAAGTAATGGACTCCCCGCTGAAAATCCATTGAGAAAATGATATTTCCTAGTTCAACTTTCAGCCAAATAAACTTTCCATTCAGCAAATAAATATTATTCAGTTGCTTTTTGTTTTATTTTTTTCACCAAATAACTTTTGATTTTTGATTTATGCTGTTCGGGTCATGGCATTCGAACTGAATTACGTAAGATATATACTTCTACAGCCGCGTGCGTGCACACACGGTGTGAACAAGCCGACGGCGTGCGCGCATTTCGAGAGATGTATAGAAGGAGAGAAATTATTATATACGACGTATATAGGAGTTGGTGGCAAATCACAAGAGAGAAGCGAATACTCGTGTGGAGTGATTTACGTTTGCGTACGTTCACCGCCCCGTGGTGTCTTCTAACTTGCACAGTCCATTGCAAAATATGCAAGTGGTAAAATGAGATGAATATAGCGATGATGCTAACGATGACTATGACAATGATGATGACTACTGTGTAACATAATTCCCGGAATATTAATTAAATTCCAACTTCAAATTCTCTTCAACTCCATCAATTCTTTCAATCTCATCACATATCCATATTTTCATGTCAAAATGAAAAATATCATTAATTTTAATGTTTTTTTTTCTGCCGCATATAAATTCTACAAGAAAGTTCATACACATGTATTTATGTTAATTAATTAAAATATATTTTGGTTCATCATCACCATCATCATGAAGATCATCATCATCGTCATCATTGTCATCATCGCCATCATCATCACCAACGTCATCAAGACATTGAATAAAAAAAGAATGCAAAAAAGTGGGTTATATACAAGTCACGTTCCATGGAACATACCATCATTTCTTTTTTATTTTTTTATTTTATTTTATTTTATTTTTTTTAAACCCACCGTACAGTATAGTAGAAACTCGACGAAAGATTAGTCAGTCCCAATTACCTCAAGTGTATATAAATTCATCGTGACGGCAATTTGACGACGATTTCGCAACTGTTTGACAAAAGAGAAAAGAATTAACGAGAGAAAAATAAACCAACATACAATAAAAAATTTACCAGGCAACACATGCACCTGTCTGTCGTCATTTAGCTCAAATCAAACTTGGAGAGTCAAATCGTAATTTGTGATCATAGTGACATAAAGGATGAACATGAATGACCATAAATAATTTGAATCATGGAAATATAAAGTGTTGCTTGAAAAAATTGAAAATGATAAAATCTTGAATGACTCAGTTGATCAATTAAATTAATCTCAATTCGTACGTGATACTGTTTAAAGTAATATCACACGAATATGAGGCATGAGGAAAAAAAAGAATAAGTTAATAGATGAGTTGCAAAATTCATTCGAATTAAACTATGAATTTGGATACAAATATGAATAAATTTAATTCACTCTCATTAATTCATTTCTTATCCCACGTACAATTTATATTATTATAAAATAAAAAAAACAAAAATCTCCATCCACCGATACTTTCTACAAAACTCGCTGACGTCATATTAGACAATTATGCGACAATATATAACATGCTTTCGGCGTCACGCGATTATGAAAACAAGAAAAAATATATTCACATGTTATTTCGTATCGCATAATCCGTCAAGCAAAAAACCTCGACGTTCTCCTACATGACTTTATATATATTTTTCCCTCCACTACATCACTTCCATAATTTACATCGGAGTACTTTATTCCTATTCTCTATTGCGAATGAAACGAAAAAAAGCGCAACAATAACACAAGTATCACAAGAAGAATTTTTTTATCCTCATCGTTTAATTCAATTAAAGATCTTCAACAGCAGTGCAAATAAATTAATTTCTTCTCTCTTAATCTTCCAACCAAAAATGAAAAATATATGTGAATTTAAAATGAATTTTGTTCATTTTCTTTTTCCTTTATAGTCTGTACATAAGATAATGATTGATTCGTGGAATAATTTATATATAATTATATTCGTGTATTACTACTTTCTCTCCATCACCGTCATCATGACATCTCGAAAACGATGATGATGACCATGATTCGAATCAACAATCTGCCAAGAGTGTGCGTGAAGTTTTGTGAAATCGATGCCGACATAGAAACATGAAATAGGGAGTGGAAGAAATAAAGAAATGTATTACATATTTTTACTCGTAGCACATAGTCATAGTGAAAAATAGAAAATAGAAAAAATGAAAAGGCGATGGAGAAAGAATGTTAAATGGGAGTTCAAATATGTGGTGATATTTGAACGCTCTTCTATTGTGCTCACGTTCGCACCGTCATACAGCCCGCTTAGACAATGTTTGTCTCGAGGCTGATGGTACCAATTTCTAATCTACATTCACATGGTAATGGTTCGGTCTTCATATATATATATATATATATATATATACATACATACATATGTATCCATACATCTATGTATAGTCAAATAATTATGCTAATTTTGACTCCCATTCGTAATCTCTCACAGATTTTCGTAATGACAAACCGAAATTTTTTGTTTGTTACTCCACTTCTTTCAGCTTTTCATCCAACACCATGACACATTGCTGTCATTCATCCCGTCGGTATTTCATATAAATGTCACGAGAGACTCGCGCAAAATATTCCGAATGCCCAAAGCGACAATGGCACTTTCAATAAAGTTAAAAATAAATATTTAATTATTTATGCATCCTCACTCTGCAAATATTCTGCGTTGTAATATACTTGTGTCAAATATATAGATTTGAATATGAAGATATTGACTAGATTTGTTTACTCACCTTGAAGGCCTAGAGAATCCTCGCACTATTACTCATTGTACAAAAGAAACGGTAGAATAATTTCCCTATCCAATTAATTTAACAACAGAGTTAGATGCAATATGTTTTTTTTTTTTAATTTCCTCGCCAGCGCACATGTATTAATGATAGTAAAATGGAATTTTTCAAAAAGTCGCGTGGCACGCACGCGACCCCCAAGTGAAGTAGTATAGAGATGGCGAATGGGTGAGCGAGCCGACGACAGTAGTCGAAGGCGCGCGCGGCCAGACTGACTCTTTTCGTTTCTCATTCACGAGGAGAACCCTACCCGCATAGAGAGATCCACGATCATCGTCGTCCTCATCAACGTCGTCGTTGTCGTCGCCGTTGTCGATGTCCTCAGGGGGTGATCGCCACTGCATGCACGTTACGTTGGCGCATGACCGCCCACGGGATCACTTTTTTCCCATAAGAATATTACACTATCATCATGGGTACCATCAAATTGCAGTAAATGTAATTTCACCATGTTTTTTCTTCGTCAACCTCTTTGTTTCCACAAAAAAAAGTGATACTGATTGATCACATATATCAAGAACGTTCATGAATTTATGGAGATGAAAACCTATTGCAGAAATATGACAATTAATTATTTAAAGATAAAATAAAACACAATAAAATTGTAAACTCTCAAATATATTATTTAAAAAATGATTGTAATGTTTCAGCTTCTCATCAATCATTCTTACAATCACTAGAGTTGTCGATGCGCCATATTATTGTGGTCATGTCTCAGTTCCTGTTTTAATTAACCATATCAATGTTGGAGCTTATATTGATATACAGAATGGCGCATATGTATTTCCATTGTTCAATTAACACTCTGGAAAACATTAAGAATCGAAAAATTTGAAAAATTATAATGAAAAAATAGATGGAATTTGAATTAACAAAATAACCAAATAACGAGTGACCAATTGTTGAGGATTTATATCTAATTTCACAGCTCTGTATGGACATTGAGGATATCAGATTCTAATATGATCTTTACAATTCAAGCAGGAGGAATGAAATTATTCAAGTTATTTCTGAACTTGCAATAGTAAAATAATTCAAGTAAAAGTTAAAAAAAAATACCATCCACATGTCTGTTTTCATTCAAGGGTAAAAATTACATGTACTTTTATTGTAAATAATTCACGAATGTTGTCATCTAGTTCCGAGCATGAAATCATTGAGTTTGAAAATGATTCATAACCAAGAAAATCTCGATAAATAGTGACCAATTTTCTCTCCAAGTCTGTTGGATATCAATGAATAAAACATAAGTTACAATTGGAATTTTCGTATAGGAACTCGTTGGATACTCAGCACTCGATACTTTATAACAATAACCAGAAATGTGCAAAGAACCCGCACTCAATGGAGCGCAATATACACACAAACGCAAACACACGATTTATCGTTTCAAAAAGTATGTCAATGAATTATTTCATTTCGTATGTGTGTTCGTGAATGTACCTGTATGAATCTGTGTGTAGAGGGGTTCTGTTGTGAAGAAAATTCATCGAGGCTTTGGCGCGAAACTTTTTCGAGAACAGGAGTGCAATGGGGAATAGAAAGAAATGAAATGGAATGTAAAAAGAGCAAATAATAATAAGAATAAAAAAAACAAATATGGAGAAAAAAAAAGAACACGCCAGTAAAATTGCAGTATATATGGCTTACATATAGTCACATATACATGCAATATATATTGCATGGTATAATGTCTCGCTTCTTTCTTTCTTTCTTTCTTTCTTTCTTCTCCTTCACTTTTCTTGTGTATGTGACGTTACGCAATCCCGTATAAAAACATTTCATGTAGTGTGGTAGCCAATACTCAAGAGCACGTGACTTGCTTTACGAAGAAAAGACCCATTGCCCAGTTGGCCATATAGAAAATGAGTATCTACGGCTGTGCGCACATAGAACATGCGATTGTATGCGAAGGAAATCATTTTTGAACAAATGAAAAGAAAGGGTTTTACTTGTTTGAAATATTTTGAACTATCACAAACTTTGTTATGGCCTCATTCAAACTTTATTTCATCCCTCTAGAATTTTATTTTATAGATCAATAAAGATTAAAATGATAAATAAATTTTTCAAATTCATTTTTTTATTTTATCCATAAAATTCAAAATATATAAAATCGTACATAATATTACGTTCGATCAATTGAAATCAAATGTTGTTTAGCGAAATAAATTACACAATTAGTTTACCTAGTTTGTAGCATGAAAAAAAAATTTAATCATACAGTTCTATTGTGTTATATAATTTCTAATAAATAGTGGGTGTTGTATAAATACATATTAACGGTAATCGGAACTCTCGATTAAATGTATGTTTAAATCCGATGTAGAAATACGAGAGCACGTTTTCGTCTTCCAATTACACAAATTATATGAAGATAAATTAAACTCAGCCGGCTTTCCATAAAATATATTTCATCAATGAAAAATGTTAATTTACTCTTTTGTTTTAATTTTTAATTTATCGTTTTGAAATTGATCATTTTTTTTTTCATTTAATACGAAAAAATTCTACAGAAATTTCATAATGTCATAAATTATATGTATACGAGGAACTTTAAAGACTGTAAAGTGAAATTGACGCGAGAAAATTAATCAACCCGAGCAGAAAGATTCTCCTCCTTATTTTCTCAGTTACTCCATTAAACCAAGGAGGAGTTTTTAATTAGGTGAAAATGACAATTAATTGGCAGTAAATTTATTATAGAGGGCAATTTTATATAATAGCTTCATACTGCCGCTGACAGCGATGATGACGGTGTATTATTGAGCTCCATTGCTAACCACAACAATTTTTTTTTTCCATCATTTTTTGGCCATGTTGCGCAAAATTATTTCGGCACTTTGCATAATTCTATTTCATGACGCTAAAAACTGAATACTTTGAACTCGTGACTATATATTAATTCTACAATAACGGATAATTGATTGACAAAAGTATACTGAATGATGATAATGACAAATTGCAGGGAAAAAAAAGTTTCGAGCAGAGTCAAATACTACGTTATCAATTGCTGCTTCCATTGCTTCGACTTTGAAAAATAATTCCGAATCCATATGACGATGCATGTGACCAAACTAAATTTGACCCAGCAGATTCTCATTCGGGTCCTTTCCCGAGTAACGATCGGCGTTGTATAAAATAAAAACATCGATATCACATTAATTGGTTATGCTTTCGACAAAGGATATCAGCAGTTAATAATGAAAATTCGAATCATATGTTTTCATTCTAATGAAAATACATGAGATTGTAGTATTTTTTTGGTTGATTGATTCGAATGCGAGCATATCTGGTCATATTAAAAATTGCTACGACTATTCCTGAATAATTCATATGTTATCAATGTAGTAAGGACTCTTCTATTCACAAGCAAATATCTTTTGCAGGTTGAAAATTATGGCAGTGTTCTTAAATTCATATTCTGGCGCCTTGCAATATGACGGTTGACCAGTGGACATCGATATGGCTGCGTCAAAACATCAACGTTGATCGACCTTTCGAGACGGGAAAAATAATCGATTCATAGTGGATGAAGAATCGAATGGTTTTTTAACACTGATCAACGGCGCTCGACTCTATTTGTCCCTTGTTTGGATTGCATTGTTGACGAATGCGTATATAACCTCAAATAAAATTCCATAGTATTGATCATCAACGCTCATTCGCATGTGAGTTAAAATGAACGAATCAATTATTTGTCGAAACTGTTTGAAGCGCAATAAAATGGAGTCTTTTTGTCTTCTTTCAGGAGCTTTATATATAGCATCCATGAATAGCATCGGTGAAGCGTGCAATGATATTAAGAAACAATACGACACGTGTTTTCACAGTTGGTTCGCGGAAAAATTCTTGAATGGTGACACAAACGACTCCATGTGCGCTCCACTTTTCAAAGTCTATCAAACCTGTCTCAAGGTAAATCTCACATCCTTTTTATTATTTACTATATTCGCAGCGGATTAAAATAAAAACTGATGGAACCGTGCAGCCAATTAAAAAAACAATATGACGACTGTTTCAACTATTGGTTCTCTGAGAAATTTCTCAAAGGAGACAATGATGACTCTTCGTGCAGTTCACTGTTGAAAACTTACAAAGAATGTGTTCAGGTAATTGTTCGGGACATTTATCGAAATGAACTTTATCTTCAATGAAAAGTTAACCATTATCTAATGCTTTATCGTAAGCATTGACCGGTTCGAAGTTGGATCGACGGATTTTGTGTGAATATTGACTTTATTAAAGTCAGTATTAGAAAGTGACAATTGACCGATCACAGACTGAAAGTTATTCAACTGAAAGAATTTTCATTTCTTTTTGTTTTGTTACAGAAAGCCATAAAGGATAATAAAATTGAGATTAAAGATATCGAAGTGAATCATCTAGAAAATGAAAATGTACATAAATCACCAACTTGATTGTTACACATCGAATAATGAATATAAAAATGAATATAAATAGGTCCCGTAGTACATAGAATAATTATAAATTTATTATCTAACATCAATTATGAACATACAAATTAAATTGTAAATGGTATAAGAAAATCGAAACGATACTGAACATTTTTCTCTGACCTCTTTCAAAACTGGGAATGTACAATGAAATAACATTCCATGTAATGGTGAATTGGTACAAGTAAATTAATGAACATACAAACTATTCCTAATCGCTTCTGTCATCACTCGAACCGTCGCTTCCTGCGTCAAAATCTTCATCACTCGAGCCCGAAGAAGCTTTTTTCTCTTTTTTTGTTTTTTTTACATCCTGCTGAAAAAGTATTTTCATCATATTAAATTTAGAGTTCATTCATCATAAATGGACAAGATGTATTTAATAGATAATTTTTTCCTTACCGGTGCTGCACGTTTTTCACCCTTCTTTGGGTTTTTTTTATCATCTTCACTCTCTTCAGCATCGTCATCGCTCGGTGCTGGTGATTTTTTATCTGCGACACTCTCATCACTGCTATTATCATCATCACTTATGTATTCCTTACTCTTAAATGATCCTGACAATTTTGTCGGCGATCCAGAAATATCTTTTTTTGATTCTTTTTTATTATCCTTCTTTGTTTCTTTTTTCGTCTCTTTTTTATCAGGTTTGGTTTTATTACTTGCATCATATTCTTTCATCGCTTCTGCATATTCCTTCTTCAGTTTGCCCGCTTTCGCTTCCCATTCCTACAAAAAAAAAAGGGTCTCGATATATATGGCTGAATAGTGTTTGATTATGAACTAACAATATCTTTATTTTTGTGGATAAAGTTCTTACCGATTTATCTTTCAACTCTCGCCACATCTCACCGCCCTTTTTCGCAATTTCCGTAACTGCTATGCCAGGGTTTTCACTTTTTATTTTTTCCCTAGTAGCGTTCAACCAAATCATGAAAGCTGTAGCTGGTCGCTTTGGTTTATTTTCATCGCGTTGTTTCTTACTCTTTCGCGGTTTGCGTGGTTTCTCCGATACAGTTTTCGCACTTTTTGATTTCTTTTTTACTTTTTTTTCTTTCTTCTCGCTCATGTCCGATGCATCTGAACCATCTTCACTATCAGAAGTGCCTGGATTACTGTCATATTCTTCGGCCACATCGCTCGCATCGCCTTGATCAGGATTGAAATCTTCATCGGTTGATTCATCCTCAGAATCTTGATTATCAACATCACGTTCTTTGGCTTCAGCTTTAACTCGTGCCAAATACGCATCTGGTTCATCTTCTTGATCACTACCACCAAAGTCATTATCATAATTCACTTTTTCACCTTTGCCACGATTCTTAACACGTAATTTCTTTGAGGTGATATAATCATACAGTTTTCCATACTCTTCTTTTTCAATACTGCTGAATGTATGTGTGACACCGCTGGTAAGCTCAATTTCAAAGTCGAATGAACGTGTAGAACCGCCACCACGTGCAAAGTTTACCGATGCTATTTCATCAAAGCGAATATGAATCGGTGGTTTGTGTACATAAATGAAGCCACGCTCTAGTGGATATAAATAACCCGCAGCTGCTTTGAATGAACAACCAACTGCTGGCGTACCAGAATGACCCAAGAATCCCCCAGGACCGGTCAATTTCCGATTGATAATTACTTTCATTACTTTACCGAGAACTTCATACGTTGGTCCAGCCAATTCTTTCGGCAATTTATCTTCATACTTCTCTTTCAATTCTTTTGCTGTAAATGGCAGCTCAATCGAGGTTTCTTCCTCTTGATTGAATAGCAATACGAGATAGTGATAACGTGTTTGACCTTGTTTTATTGGCGGATCCAAACTCACAACAAAGAACATTTGCCTACTATCTTTGTGTGGTAATAAGAATAATCGTAAAACAGTTGACATGGGAATTTTATAATCGAATGTTTTACCGTGCAATTGAAAGAATGATTGGAATATTTTAATATCATAACGACCTCGAGGCGTTAAACATTGGATTTCACGGAATATTGCGATGGCATCACCACTAACACTGATAACAGACGCCTTTTCCATTACCTGTTGGTGAAATGCATCAACTGGATCTTGATCAACGCTATCACTTATTGGAATATGATAACGCATTTCCAATAGACTCACTGGTGCATCATCATTCTGATGAAATTCTAACGTTACTTCATTTTTACCGGTTGTACATTGCGATACATCGTGCAATGGAATTTCAAATGCTGTATGATGACCAACATCAAAACTCAATACCGAACCGTGAAATTTAGCGACTCCCCAATTCCAACCTTTCAAACTCAATTCTTTCTCCAACATGTCTTTTTTGTAATTTGCGGCAAAAAATTTCGCAACTTTTTCTTGTTCGCTTTCTTTGAAACCACGAAACCGATGTAGGAGTCCATTTTTCAAAAATAACCTCAACCCCCATGTGCCAACGAATTTCTGGAAATTAACCATTTCCAGATCATTCGCTGATATTTGTTCAACTTTGCCAGTTCTTTGATTCTTGAATATGATATGTTGATCAGTCAATTTCAAACGCCCGGGTGTCTGTAATAAATAAAAAAATTATGTCATAAACAATTTACAATGTATGTAAACATCGGCGTACAAAAAATCATTGTTGTCGCCTCTGTTTTCAATAATATGTGACAGTAAGTTGTTAATACTTACCATTGCACCCTTAACCTCCGCAGTAATATCGGGGAATTCTAAAAAATCCATTTCCTAGGTTAATTTGGATTAAACAAATATGTTTATCAACCGTCCAAGCCGGAGAATGAGCTTGAGAAAATTCCGGTGAATCTCGAGTTTGTTTCCCCTTCCACAATGTTTATCCATGATCCCTCCAATTCCGTTCAAGATTGGTCAACCACACTAGACAACTACGCCGTATAAGAAATAGTCCCGCGTCATATCTGCACTTGCGCGCCGACTTTCAAGATTCACATCACAACGCATGCGCATCATTAACATTAACCGAAACTTACCAATGGAATACACTCTGCGCTCCATCTTACCTCAGCACCATTAGACCAAACACACTCTGTGTTTCTATCTATTATCTACAAATTAATGCAACTCTACACTACGACAAACTGAACGAATACAATACTAGGATACGACACTATTCATCCCCTTAGTGCATACATACATACATACATACATACATACATACATGCATACATACATTTATATCCTTGGCACAAGTTCTCACAGCGTCTCCTAATGTATAAATACCAAGTTTGTTTCTACAAAAAAAAAACTCAAAAATATTCTTGCCGTATGTTTGTGAACATGAACTCATTGATATTAAAATATTTCAGGATATTGAATATACATCTTGATATCGGCGGCACGTCCCGGGACTCTTAATTATCTTCATAGAGAGTGTAATTCAACGGAACTGGCCAATTCCGGTGTTGAAGTGAGTGATGTGTGTGAGAGTCCAATCTATAAGCTTGATTAGCTTGTGTGCGTATCTCTAGAAGTCACACACATTTACATTGATGATAATGATGACGATAATGATGATGATAGCAGAGAATGGTTGTGACAGCGCACAGTAGGCCGCAGAAGTTGACGAATGATAGTGCAGTAAATGCACAAGCCACACGATGAAAGCAATGTGTATATGATTATGACGATGTACTTGTCACCGTTACCGCCAATAATCTCACTACTATCATCGTTGTCGTCGTCGTCGCCGTCGTTGTCCAGCTTCTGTTCATTCAGTTAGAGCGTAGTTCATGTGCATGTGGGTGGGTCACATTTACATTTATATATACATATATAAATCCTCAACCGAGAAGAATTCGTCTTACGTTAATCCAATCAGATGTATCTGTCATATTGAGTTACGGGACAGCTCTGTGCAACAGTTTTGATACTTTGTGCTGTGTGATCGTGAATCTCACTTCAATTTGTGATTTATTGAAAAAAAAAGAAAGGAAATAACGAATTCAAATAAATTCTTCTGTCTCATGCGCACGAGCGAGATTTTCTGTTGAATGTTTATATACGGATTGATATAAGCCATATTGGATGCATAAACTCAATTTTATAAAATACGAATATCGTTGAATTATCGGTGATGTGAAACTGCATGCAGATGTGTATTTTTGTGCAGGTGCAACGAAAAGTTTATTGATGATATTCAATTTTCATTGGTGCAACACCCTTGTATATAATACATATAGACACTGGAAATGGCCTCTTTATCGCTTCCCAGGGTACTTCAACAGAGAAAAACAAGTCTTGATCTCGAGCGCGAGCACTTTGAAAAGTTTCAGGTGAGACATTTTTTATCACTCTATATAAATTATGTTGCCAGCGCTGATACAACTTGTATAAACTCCAAAAACCCATTATCAATCGCATATATATCAGTTTACAGTATCCATTGAAAGAACATCGAAGTAAATGAACAAGTCACTGTAACGCAATTCAATGACTCACACTATTTATCCTCGCCCATTTGCTGTGTTGCCTCAACGTATTCATTTGCATGAGTTTGTGTGTCGAATGATGATGAAAATTGCATGCTCACTAAATGCAAAAGAGGATACATGTTATAATTACTAACAAAAAATTAATAAGTCAATGAACTGTGCCGTTGGATGGATATGAATTATCTAAACTATATTTGCCCAATATTCGGTACATATAAAAGCTTCAACAGAATAACTGAGACGACATATATTTATTGCCGGCACATTGAAAAAGAAAAAAAACACGGAACAATCACAAACAGATGATGAATTTGGCCGCCTGATTTCATATCCGAAACTCTGTAATCTCTCGAACGAATAACCCTCCTCACAAATTATTAACAATGTCGCCGGTTTCGCCAGTCTCGGCTAAGCTACTCCATCAACAAGTGAGTTTATGCATTAAAAGTGTAAAAAGGCTGAACGTGAATTTCCAAATTTTTATTCTGTCAAAAAAAACTCCCTTCCTATGGCAGAATTTGATATTTATAATCTAATTGCAGAGTATAAGCATCAGTAAAGCAGTGAATCCGACAGAAACACCTGTGAAAGAAAAACATGTCAGAAGTATCCTTTTTTTCTATAAAATATAAATAGGTCGATGTCGTAAGTGCATTGATTGAAAAATAATCCTTGGTATCGATTCTAAATAGACAGTGTTGAACAAGATTGAATGCATGAGCGTACAACCTCGCTTTGTATTCCTTCCACGGTATATGTATGACTATATGTCCTTGATTTGAAATATAAAGGCGCTATCATTGGAACATATCAGGAAAAGAGTGGAGCAATATTTTGGATGTTTATACTTCGGCAGCCATTGCAAGAAAATCGTATTGTTGCTTGGAAATTCTGTCATGTATTACACAAAGTATTACGAGAAGGGCATCCACGTGTCATATCTGATTCGCAACGACACAAAGGAAAACTTGAGGACATTGGAAAAATGTGGCAACACTTGAGAGAAGGATACGGACGACTTATACATTTGTATATACGTTTGCTCATCACTAAATTAGAGTTCCACAACCGTAATCCAGGTTTGCCGGGTAATCTCCAAGTGACAACAGAGGAATTGGAAGCAATTGGGGAGAACGATATAAATATTTAGTAAATATGATGATATACTTCCCATCTGAGATCATGTCACTTTAGACTCTTCTTCACCTCTTTTGTAGTTTTCAGATGGCTGTTGAAATGTTTGATTATATGGATGACATTTTGACACTACAACGCTCAGTCTTTGGCTCGTTGGATCTATATAAATCAAATTCAATGACGCCATGTGGTCAATGTAGATTGGCACCCCTCATACCATGCATTCAAGATGCCTCACAGCTTTATGATTATTGTGTGAAAATTTTATTCAAGCTACATGGTGCATTGCCGGCTGATACTTTAATTGGGCATCGTGATCGTTTCTCGAAACAATTTCACGACTTGAAAACTTTTTACACTACAATCAAGCATATGCAATATTTCAAGCATCTCATCACCATACCAGCGTTACCTGAGGTGAGTCATTGGATCGATAGGTATTACTGAAATAACGCTAACGATAAATATACGAATAGTGTTATTCTGTTTGGTATTGATCAAAATAATTCAAATGGCGTTTTGTTTTCATTTTGTTCACAGAATCCACCAAATTTTTTGATACAATCAGAGTTGCGAACTTATGTCACACCAGTCGTTGTACTGCCACACGAAGAGTCAATAGACAATGATACAACCGTAGATAGTTTAATTGATACTTCTGACACTAATTCCACAATCGGTGATCAATTGGATGCCACGGGCAATGGTTCGATTTCACCAGACGTCCTTGCTGAACGGTATAGTTTTATCAATAATTCAATTTTCAATTGACGTTCTTGACACAGAATTCCCATTGTTAATAAGCGTCATTCAATTCCACAGAGATAGTTTAATTGACCATCTTCATCATGAGAATGGCCGACAAAGAGAAGAATTGCATCGTTTTCTTTCAGAACATCAGAGAATTGTTAGTGAATTGAAACATCATATATGTGAGATGGAATCTGTTGTGACAACAAAAGTACGATTAATTTTATTCATGATCTAAGACCAAGGCAGAAGTTGAAGAAGAGATTAATCGAACATTATTAATGAATATTTTATTTTTTCAGAATAATGATATAATGCAGCAGAAACACATCAGCGATAATATGAATAAACAGAATGCTGATATGAAGATAAAAATTGCCGAACTTGAAGGTATAGTTCATATTGGTTTCAATACTTTTGCGTCGCAAATATCATCAACATGTCTCATTTATAATATTGATCACAGATAAGAACCGATCGCTAGACGAGAAATTCCAAAAGCTCAAAGAAGTTTATTCGAAGCTACGTGAAGAGCATATCAATTTGATACGAAAGGTAATTTTACATGAGACTGTTATCATTGTCGAATTAGTACTAGAGGGAATTATCTGCATGATAAGAATTGATATAGTAGATCGATAACAAAATAACAAAGAATCAATAGTAATTTATCTTTTACCCGAAACAAAAAAAAATATATATTTAGAAAGCCGAAGTTGATAAACAATTGGGTGGCGTTAAAATTGCTCAAGAACAAGCGGAGCGCCGAACCCAAGAAGCAGAACAACGTCTGCAAGAGTTGCTTCAGGGTCAAGCTACGGCTGACCAAGAGACTCAAAGAGTAGCGCAAGCCCGATCAGAGCTCGATGATGTCCGTAAACAATTTGATCAAATGAAAACCGAAAACTTGGCGCTTGTAGCAAAAATTGATTTCATTTCAACGGAAAAAGCGCTCGCTGAAGGTGATCTACATGATTTACTCGCTCAAAAAGAGGAACTTGACCTGAGGATAAATGAATTGAAAAATGAAATTGACAAGAACCAGGTACAACACAAGACTGACTCTGACACCGCATACTATGAGCTCTTATTGAACTCTTTATCGTGTTGTGAAACTATCATAAAAAATGCCACGGATGCAACCGAAAACCCCGCCATATCAGCACTAACATGTACACCTGATTATCTCGAAACTTTATTGACTTCACGAATTGCTGCACTTGATGATTTGGAATTGTGTTATAAAGTTTATGAAAATGCTCCAAATGAGGGCAAATCGCTCATTCAAGCAGCCACATACGCTGCATATTCTCTTGCAGTTTATCTCATCCATGCAAAATCTACGTCGAATACATCGACAGATATATCGTTGAGTGATAAATTATCTGATGAATGTAAATCACTTGCTTCAATGATTTCAGTGATGCTTTCTAACATAAAAGAAAAATCATCATCGACTCTGGATCAAATCACCAAAGTCAAGGAACAAATCAATTCAATTTCCACAATGGCTAATAAACTTTCAGATGCCCGTGGCAATAGCGATCTTATTGGTGATTTGGTAGAGAATGAACTTCACAGCATGGATAAAGCAATTGAAGAAGCTGCCAGTAGGATCCAAGAAATGTTAGATAAATCCCGTGCAGGTGACTCCGGATTGAAACTTGAAGTTAATGGAAAAATATTGGATTCATGTACGGAATTGATGAAATGTATTAGAAAATTAGTAAAAAAATCACGACTATTACAAACAGAAATAGTGGCTCAGGGTAAAGGGACTGTTTCCGCAACAGAATTCTACAAGAGAAATCATCAGTGGTCTGAAGGTTTGATATCAGCAGCAAAGGCAATTGCCATGGGTGCTAATTTTTTGTTAGAGGCTGCAGACAAGGTTGTATTAGGTGATGGAAAATTTGAGCAACTTGTAGTAGCGTCGCAGGGCATCGCAGCGTCAACTGCACAACTAGTCGTTGCAAGTAGAGTGAAGGCGAATAGGAATAGTGTCAATTTAACTGCATTGTCTGAAGCATCACGTGAAGTTACACATGCAACTGGCACCGTTGTTGCTACAGCAAAGAGTTGTAGCCAACTCATTGAGGAGAATGGTATGTATATTTTGAGTAACAATTTCCGTAAGTAATTCATTCTAAAGATCTTTCATCCATTATAGATGATCTGGACATGTCTGGGTTAAGTCTTCATCAAGCAAAGAGGCTCGAAATGGAAGCGCAAGTACGTGTCCTTGAATTAGAGCAAGCATTGGAAACAGAACGACTACGATTGGCCGCATTACGTCGCCATCACTATCAAATGTCTGGTGAAAATGAAGGATAATATGCGAAATACTAATTGCACCAGGATACGTTACCCAGACGAATGTATATTTACAAATATCCTAATGAACCGGAATATACCAGCGTGAATCAGTGATGCAAAAAAAAAGAACAATATCGAGGCTCCACCAGTGGTTTTTATACGATTTTTCATAGTTTAAAACTAAAAAATCGCATTCGGCCTGAATTGATAGATATTTCATATTATATATAAGGAAGAAAGAATGAAAGTACTAATGAGAAAAGTATCTATGTGAATAGGATTTTCCTTTTGAGAATTCCGCTTTGACGTTATAATTTATACGATTCTGATATAATTTGAAAAATGGGCATGCCATAAGCATACACATATACACTAACGCGTGTTTAGATCATGTTAATTACAGAAAAAAACTAGTTTATATATTTATTCATTATATATACATCATATACATACGATTAATTGGGTTATTCAACCTCATTTTTCCACTATAGATTTCTATTATGTTATGAAACATGTTATTAAAGAATAACATAGAAAAACAAACGTATAATGAATTATTTAATCGAATTCTAGAGGAATTACCCATTTAGAGATTACTTTTTTTGGATTATATCGACGACCAAATAACTTATTGGCTCCTTAAAATTCTTCATACCATACGGACGATTGAAAAAAAAAAAAACAAGTGGGGTTGTGCTTGCTCGCTCGCTACGCTCGCTCGCATGTGGGGTTGGGTTTACTCGCTCGCTACGCTCGCTCGTGAGTATT
>JAPYZF010000458.1:0-54981 GCA_030523045.1 Meteorus cinctellus | reverse complement strand
GGGCGCAGTCGAACGTTTAGGGGACGTACGGGATAATGCCCTCATGGCCGTACACAAATTGTACTGATATATGTATAGGGAGATGGCTAAAGAGTGTAAAGGATAGAGAGTGCGAGTGAAAGAGGGAGAAGGCGATCACTACAGAAATTCCCTTCAATATTTACTCAACAGCCAGCCATGAACTTAGTAAAATACAAACAAAAAAGTGTACACACTATCCATATACGCATAGCTATGATTTTCCATTTCAATTAACATTCACACTATTTATCATTTGTCCAATACCATACCTAAATTGAAATAACGAAGAATTCATCAAAATAAATTGTCAATGAAAATTTGAGTGAAAATGCATGAAGAAAAAGTCAATTAGATGCGAAATGAGAAAAACATATAAAAAGATAAATTCACTCGAGGATTTATATGAATACGGTATTTCTACTGATGTAATATATTTTTTCCTGTCGTTCAATACCCTTGAAACTCGATGAGAATCGATCGTTTCACTCCATTCTTTTTTTCTTTTCCGCTTTTTCTCTTTTTCTCTTTCTCCCTTTTTTCTCCTTTTTCTCCTTTTCTCCTTTTCTCCCTTTCATCTTAATGTACATTCATATACAATTCTCTTTCCTATTCTCGATCGACAGTCTGTCTCGTTTCTACCCCCTCATTCTATCTTCCTGGTTTATTCCTATATTTCTTAACCCCGTTAACGGTGTGTCCACAAATTGTCGGGCCATTCCAAAAGCACGTGTGTGGGTCGCTACGCACTATTCCACCATTGCTCCTGGACTTACTATGTGATACGTATAGCCAAAAGAGCTTCATGAGATCATTGTAAGAGAACAGGTAAAAATCGATCAGAATTGAGGATGCGAAGCAAGAGAAATGATAGCGTGTGAGGTCGATAGACGATGAACCAGAAAAAAAACTTGATCGTAAAGGCGAAAACGAAACAGATGTTTGATACTACCTATGTATTTAGATGAATGTGGACAAGATGTTTGCACTTCTCGTCATTCAACTCTCATCCTTCTATTCTCTTTTTTTTTTTTCATTTATTCCACCTCATTCATATCCATTTTATAGATTTTCAACGAACAAAATAAATACATTGCTGTGTTTTAACGCGATGAACACAAATTCTTGATATATTATCACGATTTTTATGACGTCCATAATCATTTTCTTATCTACTCACTGACGTCATTTGAGTTCATATTGAGAAACTGACGATAATCAGAGAATGATCAATATCATTAAATACTTACGATAGGGGACATTTTGTACTATTTCACTAGTAGTTGGCATCCATTCTTGAAATCAAACAAACTCATATGGAAAAAAAATTTATAAGTTCATTTACAATTATACAGCGATTTTGATTGAAATACTCTTTGGAAAACTGAGAAGATGTAATTAATTATAATGAAAATTTGAATAATTTTGTCTACTATACATGTCGTGTGGATGACACTAACGAATGAAAGTGCGCGCATTGTGTCATACATGAATTCGAACTCACCAAAAAACGATTCTTACCCGAAAGAACCTAAGGGAGAAAAATAATAATTTCTCCCATTTTAATTTCTGTGGGAAAATATTAAATGTCGTGACGACTTTCTCTCCCGTGCGGACGTCCGGCTATGTGGTTGTCAGATAGTATAAAGCGAAAAACTGACGAGAAAAGGGTGAGAGGATAAGAGGAAGAGAGTAAGCGAAGAAGTGTTCATACACCATACATACATATATAAAGGCGCTTGACACGAACGAAATCACTATCGCGTGTGTCCCTGTTTCATTATTTCTCTCTTTCTCTTTATTCTCCTCTCTCCTCGTCTGTGCAGCCTTTTTCTCCTGTGTTTCCCACTCTATACCTTCTACGTGCCCTCGTTGTCGTGAAAAATGGCGGTAGTGTCGGTGCTATACAGGGAGGACGGGGAATATCGTGTTGGAAAGAATCACAAGGGAAAGAGAACGCTGAAAGTCCACAAGGGGTTCAGGGAAAAGAAGCATTCGGAGGGTCTCGGCGAGGCGAAGATAGGAGAACCAATGTGTGAATGTGAGTGTGTTTAAACAGAAGGAATGATTTCCCAAACATATTCAGAAATGTTAACATATTAAATCGTGAATGATCCCTTCTTTCCGATTATGTCTTCTCCATACATACATACATGCATGCACTTATATATATATATATCCCTCCAGTGGAAAATATTAAAAGAAATTGATTGCAAAAGTTTGATAGTTTATGCGTAAAATGAAAGAAATGACAATAGCATGCCTCGCTAATTCATAGACATGCGTATGCCCTTTTCTATTTCGGCAGGAGAACACTCGAAATTTTCCGTCATTTTATTCGACGCCGCAAGCTTGTTCGTACTTCCGGCACGGAAGCGAATGACGCCAAAGCACAACATAAACTTCGAGAAAAGATACAATAATAAATGTGTGCAAATGAGAAAAACAGAGACGCAAGTCAAAGTGAAGTTGGTATAAGTATACACAGATATTGTAGAGGGTGAGCGCATAGTGGCAAAGGCACAGCGGCAAAGCCAACATTCAGTGATAGCAGCGGCAGCTGGACAGTACAGCAGTCTAGTAGGAATAGTCTTAATGATACTAATACTAATACCAATACTAATACTAATACTAATACTAATACTAATAATAATAATAATAATGATAATAATAATAATAATAGTAGTAGTAGTAGTAGTAGTAGTAATAGTAGAAGTATTAGCATTAGTATTGGTTGTAGTAGTAGTAGTAGTAGTAGTAGTAGTAGTAGTAGTAGTAGTAGTAGTAGTAGTAGTAGTAGTAGTTTTAGTATGTGTGGTATGGTTTGTAGTCCGTTGAGTTGTTGTAATAGTGTCGATGTGGAAGTGGCGCTGGCGGGGGTATATAACAGCGGCAGCGCCGTGTTCGTGGTTGGGTTCGCCGACGGTGACTGAGCGCCATCGAGAGGGGGCAGCAACTGAGGAGAAGGTGCACACAAACCACTAGTACAGGAGCGCGAGAAAGAGTTGAATAGAGGGTGGGTGGCAAAGAGTAAGAGAGAGATGGAGAATAGAGAATGGCACGACAGGAGCAGGAGTACACTGTAGGGACGGTGGCCTGAGGGAAGATCAGAGTGTAGAGGGAGAGAAAAAGCGCAAGAGCAAGAGAGTATAGACTGCGGGTAAAGGGGGGTAGTGTATTGAACTGTCTCGCTCCTCAAACAGACTTGCATCGAGTGCGATCTCACTCTGACTCATACTCGATGGTTATACTGTGTGGCACACGGCATATCGTCGGCTCCTCTACGGACACGGGTCCGTCGATTCCTGTCGTAGTCTCTTCCCTCTCCACTCAATCGTCCCCTTAGCAGCACACACAACGTTCCCCATTACTCCCCGCTCCTGCACAGCAGTGTGCGTGTGTTGTAGCCTCTGCTCTACGGGCGCGCGGTAGTAGTAGCAGCACACACGACACTGAGCGACGATTACTCAGTCGCGCAGTCGGTTCACAGTTCTTGGCGACGTACGTACGGAATTCCCCGTGTCTGTTGTTTTTCTACATAAGTAGTGAGTGTCGCGCGCGCTCCATAACCCAATACACACACAACAAAAGTGGACTCGATACATACGAACAGAGATAGAGGAAAGTGTCGTGTGCTCCGTGGCATTCATATATATATACATATATATATTTGTGCTATGCGTGTGTATATATATTTGTTCAATAGTGGCAAAGGTCCAAGTTCGTGATAGTATATACATACAAAAGCTACGCACTCTCTTTTTCCTTTCGCTCTCGAAAAATTTTACAATTATCAACGGAAAATAAACAAAAAGAGAAAAAAAATATATAAAAGTGGAGCAGCGTGATTTCACACAGCAGTGCACCGAATCCATTGTCACGCCAAGGTTTGATGAGCTCCTTTAATTAATCATTTTCCTCATTTTCATTTAGTATATATAAGAGTTTATTACAAATATCCTTTTTCGCATTTCATTTTTCCATTTCTTTCTCCCTGTTTGTCAAAATTTATTCGCAACATATTCAATGATACAAATGACAAAAAATAGTTGACGATCCACCTAGGGTTATTTGTGATGACAGGATTGAGAGAGAATGAGAGACTCATTCCGTTATCCCCCGGCTCATTCGTGATAACTCGCACGGACGCGGTGGCCGTGCGCGCGGGTCAGAGGAGTGAGAGAGGAGGTTTAAGAAGAACAAAGAAGAGGCAGCATGCTTTAGCTAACGTTCGTTGATGGCGAATGGCGAGAAGGTGGCGAAGGAGCGTGAGGATGTAGGGGAATAAGAGAACATTAAACTAGAAGAAAAAAACAGAAAATAACAGAAAAAAAAGTGAAATAAGTGAAAAAAGTGAGAAAAAGTGAAAAAAGAAGGATAAGGAAAAAGAAATTGAAGATCCACACACATATGCATATACTCACACACAGTTTCAATGACTGTGCTCTAGTAAATTAGTTTTTTTTCCTCCTTATCACTCGTCTATAACGCTGATTCGCTGTTTGTGACGTCATGTAGCCATGCCCCGAGTTAAGAGGCCAAATCGAAATTTGATTTCCATATTTGTGATTGGTGCTTATGAATACGATTGCATTCCCCACCTGCGTGTGTTTAAATCTGATCACTCCATTATATGTAACCAAATACTTTATCACTTTGATGCGTAAACAATTATGTAATAACTGTGAATTGTGAGATTAGATGTCATTTACGGATTACAGTATACACAATTGACTAATCGATATGTTTACTCAGCCATCAGTAATTTCACTGACGTCGGACAATGATGATGTTACTGACAAGTGCGAAGAATCATCGTTTCTCTCTCTCTCTCTCTCTCTCTCTCTCTCTCTCTCTCTCTCTCTCTCTCTCTCTCTCTCTCTCTCTCTCTCTCTCTCTCTCTCTCTCTCTCTCTCTCTTGCGTTCATCAACTACAACCAACGATATGTTTTCTCTTTCTCTCTATATGTATATGTATCTTCCTTCCTTAGTCGCAACAATTATGACGCGTTAATCGACCGCTTCCTTGCGTTCAGATCTCCTAACACTGACATTATCCATATTCATACATAAATACATATAATATATTTATTTTTACATATCCTACAAGCGAAAGTTATTTCTGTTGGTGATTGGAGAAAGGAGAAAGACAAAGGGAACTAAATAACCAACCTAGCGCTCTCTTTCTCTTTCTATTGCGCGTTCATCCTTAGTGACGACGAAACGAAATAGCTTCGGGCGATTTTCATCTCGTCAACCGTAACGTCAAGTTAGGCAACTCTCAGTCGACATAATCTCCCTTTCTCCCTTTTCCTCGCACGCTCTCTCTTTTTCCTCAGTTACAATTTCTTCTTTTTAATACCAACACTCACTGATCTCCAGTCCAACACTTTTTTTTTTTCCACTAAGGCTCTATACTGATAATTCTTCATAACGTTATAACCCATGGAAAATATACATAGTAACGAAGCAATGCCTGAATGTTTGTGAGTGAATGTATGCTGATGTTGATCACTACAATTTTTTGGCTATACTCTGTCCAATTTTGAAGAAGCAGCTCAGAGTATACGATAATTGTCGATCGCATGCTTGATATCGAGCCTCTCGATTTCACACACCTCATATGCTATACATATTTATATCGATTCCGTATTCTCTTGCTAATTCCTGATGATCTTAATTATTATCAATCACGCTAAACTCTCAATCAATTCAATTTAATCATGAATTATTACAATTCATCATCATTAATTCAATTATTTTCTCTTGGTAAAAGTCAAATATTATGAAACTTTACTAGACTATAGATACAATTGACATAACTGTGATTCAGTGCTTATTATTTTGAAACAGTGTTTGTATTTTCAACATATTATCGATGAAATCGGGTTACAAAGCTTCTTAATCTGATAACATTAAAAGGACAGTTTTAACTCGATTGAGTGCTATACAGTACAGAAAACCGAAATCATGTTCGATAATAACAATTAAAACGGAACAATGTCACCAAATTTCAAGTGATAAGGTTAACATTCCAATTAATATAAAAAAAATTATTCAGCTTAGTATTGAATGTGCATGTGTACATACATTCTCCCGTTTATATTAAAGACATTTTGTTTACCAAGGGACAATGTGATATTTGTAGTATGATCCAATATGGCTAAACGGACAATCAATATAGTTACAGATTATCAAACACATATAGGATCAGTATTATTATATGAGGTAAGAATTGAAGACATAGTTTCAACACGCCGTGGATGTGAGAGTGAGCCTTTACTGAAATTCTATTCGCAACAGTATTGGTTGAAACATTCCAGAGAAAAAACAAACAATCCATGCGACCTTGTAGTAATAATAATGCACATGACGACGATGACATATACAGAACCGAATACGCGACAATTACTTGACCGTACTGCAAAGGAGAAGTCTATACGCACCATATTGGGGGTGGCAGAGGTGACAAAGGTGGAAGGGAAGATCATGGCGCAGTATATACGTCACCTATATTAAATAGAGTGGACTGAGGGAGGCTCAAGCGCTGGTTGTCGCAATAACGACAAGGAAGGGTGAGCGCATATTCATGTGTGATAGACAATGAAGAAACACCTATTTCTACGAATAAACTAATGAATCATATTTTAGAGTATATTGAATTCACGAAATTCAATAATGAGCATAAATGCATGCATTGCCACAACTGGTCTCGATAAATTTTCTTATTCGGAGCCGATTATCATTATTTGTAACTTTGCCTATACATTCAATTTTTGAGGCATTTTATTGGCAATGAAGTCGAAAATATCAGACGATTATAAAAAAAAACAATCCCAATTATAATGAATATGTCACAACCAATGACATGTCAGTGGCTGGTGGTGTGGTTCATACGCAATACAGCGTTCACAGATTTTGAGCATGCGAATACAAGTCCATTTGTATTTAGAATCATTTATATATATATATATATATCTAACTCACCAAGGAAGAATTTACACACACGTCCAGATCAGAGTTGTATTTGACCGCGCACATAGAAAACCAGCTGCACATCAGAGAGTGTGAAAGTAAAGAAAGTCGGCACTGTATGTTCACATAGCAGTTGATTTTTTTAAGCTAGATAATCTCACGTCACGGATACCCCCACAATCTGGAAAAACAAAAAGATGCACGATTCAGAAAATAACGCGATGATTCAAATTTTGTCTCGTCAATGGTCAATTTTTCTGTCCGTTCTAAAGTTTGATGATAATTTAAAGTGTTGTAGCTCTCTATTGTTTTTGCTTAGTAACTTTTATGCTAATTTGTTATGGGAACGTAGGATTAATTCTGGCGCCTCATATGATGTCAGTGTGTGTGCGCGTGTGTGTGTGTGTGTGCATATACATAGATGCAAATATAAGAGTGGTTCATTCCTGCGAAGTGTCGTTAGCGTGGATTGCGGGCACTTGGAGTCTTGCCAACGCGAGTTCTTCGTGTTTTTTTTTTGTTATGTATATATACCCGAAACGCTTTCTCTCAACGTTACGGTAATTGCTAAATGGGATTGAGGAATTTCGATGAGTATAAACTGCAGTACACTTGTATGTATCGATTGTATTTTTATATCGATTATATCGAAGATTATCATGTATTATGCAATATATAATGAACCGGTTTATTGCAGTGATACGTGAAATGTATTGCGCTTCGCATACTCCCATGACTATTGATCTTTGTAATTCCAGTATAATAATTTCATCAAGTTGAAAATCTAATGGAAAAGTGAAATAATTCATATATCAATATAGCAAAATGTGTAAATAAAATTGAATAGCGAAGCTTCTCTTGGCGTACTCCAGAGACTTTAATGGTCATGAGAGAGAAGCTCCGCGAAACTTCCTAGTGGAAAGTTATTTTGCGCGCTCACACACAGACACATACACAATTTTTTTAATTCTTTTTTTCCATCATATGCGTTACGCGTGGCGTGAAGAAAAATATATAAAGTCGGCAATTGTTATACAGACCTGCAAGCGAACAATAAATAGTATAGAGAATTTGTTGATTTCGGAGAAGAAAGAGAAAGAGAGTTGTTTTCATATTAATTCCTAAATTATAGAATGACTGAGTCGCCTTCGAGTTGCTCTACATTGCTCATTCCTCATACACATATATCCACGTAATTCTTAGTCTTGCATGACACATCGATTCATACATAGTTTAATAGTACGAGCAGCCGAACGAACAATATCGAAAAGACAAAGAGAGCATGATGTTAGCATTACGCATGCTACAGTGGCAAAACTATTGATGCAATAAATAGCTGGAAATTATCATGCACTGAAGCATTTGCATTCTCTGTATGGATCTGCATTTGACAGAAGGATGTGAAACGGAATAAACTTAGAGCACCCTCTAGCGTAAAATTAGCGCAGTGATCTCATTTCTTGTGGTGAATCCGCGCGCAAAAATAGACATGTTGAATGTGGTGTGCCTATAACGAGTATGATTTGAATTGATGCAACAATTCGATGGAGAACATCTCATCATCCGGAAGTGTCCGACATGTATACATTTTTATATATAAATCTATGTAAATACACTATATGAAAAAATTAATCTTTTTTCCTCTTATGTCAAATGCGCAATACTGCGACGACGCAAGAGGGGAATTAATGCATTCGACGGTGCGAGCAGTATGGCGTGGACAGGTGCCGGTAGACAAAGGCATATCCAAGTATCCGCCCTTCTATCTTTTTCTCACTCACTCCTCACCCAGGCCAACGAGCGAATCACAATCGACCGGTTTTCTTTCCACAATATTCCCATGACCCCGTTAAAATCGCTGCGCATTTATTTAATCCACAATCTACGACGCAATTGGCCTAATAGTTGTTGTATGTAATAGGAAAAATAACATTCATAAGAGAAAAAAATGCAGAAGAAAAAATGAGGATACCAAATATTCATTGAGACTTGAAGTTTCTTAATGTCATTGTTTTTGACGGATTATAGCGTAATAATATTATGAGTGAACAGAATGAAGACATATATATTGACGTTTGTCACGCGCGAGAACTCACTAATACAGCTAGTTTAAATATTTGCGCTTTGTTATGCATGGTGTACGAAGATGAGAGTCTGGCGCGACGCGCCTTTCAACAAAACTCATCATTCACAACCCATCATAAATATACAATTGATGTAGAATATGCCCAAACAAAAAAATTTTGTTCTTGTCCCATGATAGAATGACAAGAAAACAGTGAACTGATACAAAAAGGCAATGGATAATGATATGTCTATTGTTTGGTATACTGACACGATGTGAAATATATAATATTCCAATAGATAATATTACTCGAGTGTTAATTAATGATTGCGCGTTATTTTCTCTCGTTTTCTAATGAATTTTCATGTGGCCCCATCTCATCCCTCTTCTTTACACAGCCAATGTACTTGGTGCAAGTACAACGGCCAGAAGCCGGTGAACAAGCCGAAGACGTGCGACATATTCTGTGTCCGCACTCTGTACGTTCGCTCGCACTCCCACCTAAGGGCGGCGCGGGCGCGCGCTTCCAAAAGAGAACCGCGCTGAACGCTTCGGTGGGGATAACATCTGCTCTTAGCATGATTGCCGTGTATTGATGTGGCTTTATGGCGGGCGGGTGGGCGCGCGCGCAAGCAACCAAGTCAAAGACATCTTAAATGTAGACTATTTCATTATCATCGTTTTTTTTGGCTTTGTTACCCTTATAATAAAAGTCGAAGTGTTTCCATAATATTATTATGGTTGCAATTCTTTTATCGAGTCCATTTTTTTAAATTGTAAATTTTTGGTGTCCATTGTAATCTACTAGTTTGCTGAGATCGAATTTGTAGCGAGCGCCACAAAGACACGAAATCAAGTGCTGTATTGCATGTCTCCGCGCGAGTCTGCACGTGCGCAAACGGTTCGCACCTGCGCTTTAACTCTTTATCTCTCTCACTTTATTATTTCTCAGCGCACCTTTATTAATTCCCCTTCTTCTCATACCGTGTGTACAAATTTACCAGTGAAATTTATGCTGCGCAAATATATATCCATTTGTATTTATTTGTAATTATGTATGCAATGATAAGCAACTAAAAAGTTTTGCGCTTGATAATATTTTGAATTTCGTATCCTGCGTTTCACTGTCGATTAAGGTTATCTTATCACTCATGTGTTTCCGTGTGGTCGCACAAAAAATAGATATAAGATTAATTTCTGATTCTTTGATAATGTAGCTCAAGGTTCTCACTTGAACATGTCTCCAATTGAATGAAATTAAAAAAGAATCATGACAGTTGATACACAATTTTGACGATGAGGAAAGAATAAGTCTTTTTTTTTTTTCTTTTCCTCATTGCGTATAGCTTCTAACAATGTTTCCTTGGCACCGAGTATCAAATAAAAGTCTTGAATGATTGCAACTCTCGGGAGAAAGTCACCTGAATGTTCACGGCCTATTTAACCGCGACAACACAACGGACATCAGAGAACCGCATACCATACACAAACAGAGGGAGAAAGGGAGAAGAGAGTCGTAGACTCTATCTTTCGTCTGCTCTCTAAAATCCTGTCTTACTCATATCAACATAAATCCACAAAACTCATACTCAAATCAAATGAAACTACTGCTCATATATGTGCTTTTTTTCAACAAAAGAATTTCGCAATGTCTTGTATTCCAGAAATTTTTTCGCAATATAAAGTCGCCATGGAATATATAACGAGGTAAACAAATATCTGTTGATAAATATCTTTGTTCATCAACGACTGATTGTTTGATCATTCGCAAGGATACCCAATGACGAATTGAAGGAAAAATGAAAAGATAAGCGCTTACATGTATGTATATATATATATCAAAACAACGGCAAAAAATCATAACGGGGCTCAGAGCGTACGGTATCGCGTCCCACATGAAATCAAGTCCTTCGAAGCGTATCTCTCTCTCTCTCTCTCTCTCTCTCTCTCTCTCTCTCTCTCTCTCTTTTTGTATACTTCACTTCTCAAGTCTCATATTGCGACGACAACGTTCATCATCATCATCATGTTATTGTTTTTTTATCTACAATCCTGCCCATTACACACCGTACTTTTATTCGTGTAATATCTCATCTTGAAGAATTCGCAACAGAAAAATATAGGCAGAAAAAAAAGCGTGACGACACAGAGAACAGACAAGCGTATTGATATCTGGTGTGTATATTTATATCTGTGCTCGCTCATTCTTATTACTCTGACGCATACGCACGGCATCATACAAAACGCACTGTGGATGACGAAAAACACAATTGCGAAAATAAATATTCGGTTGCGTTAAATTGAATCACATGATTATAATTATTCTACTATCTCAATAATAACCCAAGGAGAGTTGATGACGCATTTGAAAAAAAATATGTCACATGCTGTCTTGTAAGTTAAAGCAGTTGGATTTTATCTCTCTCTCTCCCTCTCACGCGCTCATACACCCCATTCTTTTCTCTTCCCTCTCATCAAATGTGTAACCTTGCGAACATGGATGTCCTTGCCGCGAGCTATTTCGCGCTGTGAATATAATCGAAAAACGACTAAACTTATTAAAATTATGCATATTGTTATATATTAAGTTTGCATCCAATGCACAACTCGATAGAATGTCTATAGATATGTTCTCCGAGAATTTAATCGCGAGCTGGGTCAGTTTTTCGGAGCACATAAGTAATCATACACTGCCTATGTATAAATGAAATCACGTGATTATCTATTGTTTGATTAGAATCGTGAGAGAGATATGTTTGATTCTGCTTATATAGTTGTACGAGGGATGATGCCGCTGCTATTTTCAAAGACTCCGTAACTTATTCATAACCGACCAATTCCATTCGCTACTTTTCTGCAATGCGTGCGCTGCCCAAGCAAGCATGTATACGTGTCTATTCAGTTCACCTCAATGCGCTCCCTCGCTCCCGCTCTCTTATTTTCACAGAAATATTCATTTCTTGTTTTCATCGTATTTCTGCTCTACTCAGACCCGCTATTGTAATTGAACTATGCTCCGCCGAATTAATAGAGATTCATTTATCTCAATATATATCACCTCCAAATCATCATTTTGTCTAAAATTGCACATAAATATAATGTAAATGAAAACACTTTCTATTTTCGCTATTAGTGCAATATGGAGACACCATGACCACACTGGTATGTTGCTATTGGCCCACATCAACATTGCCACTGATCCCCCGTCAAAGCGCAAGACGATCACCAACCATAAACAATCATTCATACATGTAAAATATATAACTTATAGTTTGTGTTCTTTACTTACACAGACTGTTTTTTTGTGTTCATTCCGTTTCTGTAGCGTCAGCAACGACATGACGTGCGATCAGAGAGTCATGTAGTAGGTTAGGTAACACTACAAATTCGTGTCGCATTTTTATTTCATTTCTTCGTTTCATGCCCTTCCATCCCCGCAAACAGAGAAAGTTTGCTCACTTCGAGCGTAAAATCGAGTGGCTTAAGCTACGTCCTTTTCTCTGCTTCCCTCCCTCACTCTAGCTCACTCATGTTTTTTCCTCTATACTGCCATAACTCACATTGCCTTAAAGTGATTGTACCTGATGAGGAAAAAAAAAATATTAGCTCGAAATTTCATTCAACAATAACAGTATATATATAGTTTGTCGATGTTGAGATAGTTGCAGCATCAAATAGTTTACGCAGGAGCATATTAAAAGTATTTGAATAATATAGTATGCGCGGTGGTACCTCTGCATCGCCTTGAATTACAACAGTATAATTCATATATTCAATATCATCCAGAAACAACAGTTTCTCTATATTGGTAGTTATAAATGAAAAATATCCGTTGTAATGCAGCCGCCATTTTATTTTATATTATTCGAGATTGAGAAAATATGGATGCGGTAGTATGGAAAACGAATGCAAAATATGAGAAAATTTGCGATTTCTCCGAATATATATAGCGGTTGAATTGAAACTGGTATGCATACTTGAACGCTTACAATCGTCGAATAAATATTGAATATTGAAAAATGTACCAACATGCCATCGATTATATTGGGTAAAAATTTGTTCATCGGCTAATTGAGTCAGGGTTGCCATATGCACCAGTGAAATACGCCCCTGACTGATACAATTACTTACAGTCTATACAAATCGCAGTTTGTACATAATCGCATTATAAGAGATAATAATGCAATGTTAAAATCATTTATATAACCTTACTTAAATTTGTGGCATAATAGCAATGCCCCTTTACCCACACAAATCTCCATTTTGTCCTGTCTAACTTGATGTACAGATAAATTTAACTGTTTTATTGCCCGAATTCATCTTGAGCTCGCGCTTCATGCGTGCAAAAGCCAAGCTTAACCTCCGTCGTTAAACCGCGAGATGATCGTTTTAGCAACAAGTGTCGCACCATTATATACTCCCTACCTCTGTCTTTCTCGCAATTTCCCACTATTTTCCTCCGCCCGTTCAGCCCTCCAGCCTCCTTCTCGCCGGCCTCGCGACATTTTAATATTTTTGTGCGCGCGCGTGTGTATGCCCAAGAGCTTTGATCAAAAGTACCTCAGGCGCCATCTACACTCTCATGACTACACTCATCATTCGAATGCTACTCGAAATGTATCTTAAATGAGCTCTCTCGTATATGTTATTGTCTATTATGCGTATTCTTCAGAGCGTATGAGAACATTTATTGTACATATGGTTTTTTGCCCCGGTCGTTCTATACTACACATTGCTTTTAAAATATGTACTTGTAAGTAAACTTGTAATTCCTATTCTGTTTTGCGAATCATCTGGGGAAAAGAGGAAAATATTTATAACTTTTCATACTTCTTTTCCCTCTTTGGTTTGAGTTTATATCGGCTTCTGGGTTGACATGACTGGATAATTTGAAAACTACGGAGAGCAAGTAACTAGAGGAGTGAGCGATGAAATCAGAGGCACTTGTGGCGATATTCTCTAGAGTCAGGAATCTCTCTATCTTCACCTCCTTCTCTATTCGCCGCCCTCTCTCACTCACTCTTTTAGCGGATCAAACGTACGGAAAAGTCTATATGTGGGTCACCACACGACGAAGATGCGGAGCGAAAAGCCCCTCCTATCTATTTCGTTCTTTATCATGCACACATATGAGTACACTGGTAAATGCTTCTTGTCTTTTGCCCTCGTGTGTCAAGTCGTCGCTCTCATCAGTGAGCTTGGGTTGTATTCAACATCAGACGTTGCTTGTATTCATATACATGTATGTGTTACCGCTATGACTCGACAACGAGCACATTGCGTTACTATCCGATTTACCGTTACTCGAAAAATCCCCAAGTATTCCATGCACAACGCTCCCAACAAACGCTTATGTCTTATGCATAATAGCATTTTCTATGAATGAAAATACAATGTAAATAATTAATGCTACAATTTTTGGTTTTTCTATATGATTGCAGACGCTAAAATGAGATTGGAAGAAGATTTAGTAATACGTAGGAGTCGACCAACTATGATTTCCGCAAAGTATCGTGCACGAGAGGAGCGTAGACGATTATTGAAAATATCTGCTGGTAAATTAAGACGTATTGAGGATCCGGAAGCAAGTTTATGTCGATCTGTATTGATAAATAATGCGGTGAGACGACTTCAACGTGAAAATAGGGATGAAAAAACCCGAAATTATGGTTTACCAATAGTCAGTTATCTTGATGATTCATCAAAGGAAAATGATATTAGCGGAACTCTCATTGTTGATACGACTGACTCCAACCACTCGTCTAAAAAAAGGTAAGAATGGACTTTTTTTTCAATCCTTTGACAATTCATAATCCCCCCGACCATATACAAATACGAATTGTTCCTTACATTTTTGTATATCTGTTACAGGCTGGGTGATGAATTGCGTGAAAGTGATGTTCTCAATGTTAAACGACAAAGGCATGACGACCTCGACCTCCAAGACGATGTATTCAGTGATTTTTATATTTTACCACCAACCCCACGATTATTATCACATATAGACGATTTACCCGAACCACAATCAGAACATTCCCTACAAAATTATCACGATAATCGATTGACATCGTTAAATGATAACCGCACATCTACCAATACAAGTTTATTCAATAGTGATATAATTGATACATCGCCATTATCAATAGGCAGATCGGCAGACATGAGTTTGATGGATGTTACGGATGTTGGTTGCGATACAGATAGGATTTGTGACTTCGCTAGATTCGCGGATTCAGCAAAAACACTTGAGGAAAGACTCGTTGAATTACAGTCACTTGACGAACACTTTGATCTCTCCAAGTTTGAGCGGAATAATAACCAAAGTTGTGGTAGAGCCTTCCACGACATTCAAACATTTCACAGCCTCGTACCAGGATTGGAGACTTAGAGCAAGCCAAAACCTGGGGGCATGTAGAAGACGTACGCGCGCGATCAATCTTGAGCGAAATGCATGTTAAATTCACTTCAACTGAATGTTCCTGTTGATTATCAAAAAAAAAAGGAAAAAAAAGGAAAAAAAAAGCAAAATGAAAAACGAGAATAGGAAGAAGAAACGATAAACCAGGATAAATGGAGAAAACAACATTGTTCCAACCTCCAAACCTGCGGTAACTGTCCTCTTTTTCGAATCATTGAGACTGGATTATAAAATATTGCAGGTTCACTCGATCACATGTTGTTTGGAACTCACACTCGAGGTTCATGTTTACACACCACGACTCAGCAGATAATAGAAACAAAATAATCCATATTTTGAAAAGAGAGAGAAAGAGTGAAAGTGAAACAGATGATATCCTCGAGGCGCCGCGGTCTAGTCGGCTAAAATCGTCCAAGTGGAGGAGAGACTGCCTTAATCGGATCACACGGATTGAATGTCGTTTTCATCGGCCGTCCGAAAGTTCAAGTCCGTCTAGATAATTTCATAAATAATTTGGCAGCCGACGTGACAACCACTATAGAATAATTTTCATGTGTTCTTTCGTTTTTTTTTTTTTTTTCTGTGGGTAGAAATGTTGATCGTTACGACGGACTGTTGGGTTCCTTCGCCTCTTCCTCTCCCTTTTTTGAAGCCAAAAGGGAAGGAAAAGATGTGTGTCGTGTGCAAAAAAAAAGAAGAAAAAAAGCAAATAAATAAATAAATGAACGAACAAAGAGCGGATGAGCCGTCGGTCGTTACGAAACTTCTATCACATATAAATATTATATACACTGTATACATGCCGTTTGTATATATTATAGAAATATTTTAAGAGCGCTAATTGGGTGTCTCAAATAGCGAATTTTTCCGTGGCTTTTTCCTAAATAGAGGCGAGTGACTCTTCTTTCAATGGAATTGAGTCATTAAAAAAGGAAGATTGCCTGTCACTGAGATAACACACGGGCGCGTATGTAAATAAAAGTTATTAAAGAGAAAAAATGAAAAGAAAAAAAAAATGATATACAATATAGCCACGAGTGAGTATAGTGCATATGTGCATTATACGAAAATGGCATTATTGAATTATTAATCAAGATTTATTGGTGTCGCATTCAGCGAGCGCCACTGCAGAGCCTTAGTTGATTATTTTTATTTTTTTCCCCCAATTCAATAATTCGTTATTCGTAAAGATGTTCCATTATTTTTTAAAATGAAAATGGGGAAGAAACATTAATGCGTGTAGCTAAGTAGGAGTTGCTGATTGTATTTTTAGCTCCGTCCCCGCATGACTCTCAAACACAATTAATTAATCAATGTATTTTCTTACATATATCCAAATATGTATTTCTTTCTTGAACAAAATTCATTCTGTGCACATTCAATGATATTTTGGTTCTCTTTCTTCTTTGGCAGCTTTTTAAAATTATTTTTCACCACGAAAGATGTACTCCAAACCAACTTTTTTCTTTTGTTGACGAAAAAAGTGTTTTATTTTCATTTTTCTTACGTTTCGAGTTCCGGGGCCATACTCTTTGGATAATTGATGGTATAGTCAAGCTGTATTTTCAAAATGGACAAGAAGTTTGTATAAATTAAAGAAAAAGTAAACGTGAGAATCGGCATTCATTTCAAAATCCGTGAATAAAAAAATTATTGTAAATTGAGTTGAAGTATGCAACAGAATTATTGGATTCATTATTACTGATTAAACTTCGAATCGATTCTCATTAGTGCGAATGTTTCTTGTACTAACATTGTTTGACTAAGAATGAATACAGCTTGGCTATCGCTTCAAGCCAAAGTTGATTTCGCGCGGGGAATGAAATACACACAGAAATCTAATCTTCCGTAGAGTGCCCGAATTATTCTCCAAACGTGTGTAGCGTTCGCGAGAATAGTTCTAAAACATTTTGTATATAGCTACCGTAAATTCTTTGAAGTAAACAGAAACAAAAAATGATGAAATAAATAGGATAAATTAGATATGTATAAAGATTTCGTACATTGTCTAGATTTTTAGTATACTAGATATCCAAAATCAGTTACCAATTATCTGAAAACTGCAAAATAAACAGAAAAAAAACACCAATCGAAAATCCGAGTATATATATTTCATTCACAATCACTTTTCCTCTTCCCCTTTCACAAAAAACAAGACAATGATAGGTAAGTAAAAACAATCCTCTTTTTTTTGCATTTTTATTGAGTGTTGCGCATATATACAAAGGATGAAGAAACTGAAGAACTAGTTTTTAAATGTAAAACTAAATAAACAAAGGCTCATTGTAATCATGATAACATGGTAATATTAATTTAAATAATATAATGCTATAAATTCTACGACTGCATGAAACAAATATGCATCTTTTGTCAATCAAAAAATCACAAACTTGTCTCATGTAACCACACGAATTGTAGAAGTATGCTGTATTCACTTCTTCCAAATGCTGAACACTTTATTATCTATTGACAATGATTTTTATTTTTGTTTTAAATTACTTTTGCATTTTTTCTCAGAAAAAGTTGTCATAAAAAAATCATTAACTTGCGTCATTATTTGTGCCAATATCGAATGCCCACACAATTGCGAAACAGTGAGTCAATCATTTGTTGATTTTATTAAAAAAAAAAAAAAAAAAAAGAAAGAAAGAAAACACGTCCAAGAAAGAGAGACGTTTCATAATTATTGCTCCTTAAATATCTTTCACGTATCAATCAAGATGTAACAATTATTCGTGGGATTGGAGTCCGTCCTTGAGTCAACTATTTTTGTTTTTCACCACAACATCAAGTACCAAAGCAATATTACACATCGGTAAAGTCTTATGTGAAAGCGTGGTGATTTTCGAGATTATCTGTTTCAAACATGATTTTAGTTACACTCCTCCAGTATATCGAATAAATTATTTGAATATTTAGGTGATCGTAATTTTTCGTGTACAAGCTGTGCGTTGAATGAATTCATTTATTACTTAATTACTATGCGCAAAAATCACACGCCTACAATAATTTCACCCAATTTCTCGATTTTCACAAATACTTTTATCCTTCATTCACCTGTTTTGTTTTGTTTTTTTTTTTATAACCCTCTCATACCAGAAAAATAGAATTTTTCAAACTTAAACTCCCTTATTTTCATTTATTTGACATCAACGTCATGTAAATTTCCATGAAAACCATCGTTTCAATATTTTCAACAATAATTTTGCGATTTCATCATCATCAATTTATAAATCGCAGAATGTTCGCAATGAGTTTTTGATGAGAGACCCTTCGGCAAATAGCTCGCATGACATCGAGCGTATAACATAACACCAATCATCAAGCGACAGCAATACTCACATTTCCTTCTAATTCGATACACATATATATTTATATATATATAATATATATATAGATATATCAAAAATATCCTTAGTAAAATAGAGCATTTATATATTTATATATAATGTGTTCCGTTTCGTTCCAAGTACAGCTACTTCGATCATACTACACTTCCTATACGTAGTATTTATATACTTATAATAAATTGCGACTCACTCGATCGCTCGCTCGCTCGCTCACTCACTCTCCCTCTCTCTTTCTTTCTATTACAATATTCATTTTTTTTGTTTCTTCGCGAGTTCAAAAAGAAAATCATGATCTCTTGAGCTTGTGTTTTCATATTCCAAAAATCTTTTGCGATTGAATTACATCCACATCAATCCATCCATTCTTGTATTTAGTATTATCTTTTTCTTCTTTCACTTCATTGTGGATAAAAAAATTACAATATCCACTGATGTGTCATCACCACACACGCTGGATACTCAACGTATATAAGGCAGTTTACTGCTGTGTCTTGTGTGATTTTTTATTCTTTATATGTTCAATTATAAAACCAAATCATCACAAATTTGGCAAAACATTTTTTCAACCTAATCGAAATTTTATCAATCCTCATCATCTATCAAACATTTTCCATCTTTATCATTTATAAGTTAATCGATGTTTCAACTATTTACACCCGCACTATCGCCTACGAGACAACCTCATCTAACATAGTATATCTACCGTGCCCACTGCTTTCAGTTATTCTGTCTCCCGTTTTCGTCCATCATCGTATCGCTGAATCTCACGATAAATTCTTGATGATCAATTAAACATTTTGTTCTCTTGTTCCTTGCTGTAGAATTGGTTTGTTGCGGGGATTAAGAAAATCAATAAACCTGTCCTACATCTTGAATGTTACGTTTGCACATTCATCATATACATGTGAGGATATATATATATATATATATATATATATATACATATTCGATATGAAATAAGATAAGAGAATGAATGATAATGAGACTTGTGCTTCTCATACTTCTGAATTGACATGATTTCTTACACGTCGCACATTTTATTGGATATATATCAATTTTACTTCACGATTTCGTTCATTTCTCTCGTAACACTTTTATTAAAGTCATTATTCTGTTTTTACCTATGTACAATATGATTATTAAGAAACGTAATAAATAAGCTCAACGCATTTTCCTTTCTCTTGTTAGACTCGAAATTATTCTTGTGTCAAAATTATAACCTAAGCTTTGTTGTATTTTTCTATTCGTTTCTCCCCATGACGACTATATTGGTATCTATTTATTGCGTGGAGAATGTATGCATAACAACTGAGAAAATTACCACGAAACTGGTGTGTAATATTTTCTCACATCTTCGACAAAAATTATATTCTGTTAAAAAAATATCGACAGGAAAATGATCAAACACGTCTAGGACAAAATGCTGATGATTAAGCCGTGCAGAAAAATAGTCATAACAAGAAAAGAAAATTTACCGAAGTTTGATATGCGAACTCAGTGAAGTGAAATTGATGCCGTCGTAAAAAAATCAAAAAGAAGTTGTCTAATAAAGCGACTAATTCTTTCATAACTCCACAGCTCAACATGCACGTGTTGCGGTGTATAAATATGTTTGTTTTCATATAAATCATCATAGACAACATTTTTTTCGTAATAATAGATCATTAAAAACTAATCACGCTCTTCGAAACTTCTATTTTCACGTCGTATTATTATTTTGTTCAATTCTTGTGACGATTAGGCACTTTATTTTTATTCATAAAATGATAAATTTGTGACATAGATATTCCAGTCGAGTCACAATTCGGATTAAAATATTAATCATTTGAACAGCACTTACTCCCCCTTCCTCTCCGTTTATATATGAATATTTTTCACAGTCATTGACATAATCATTATTATATCGTTTTATAATCACGAGAATTGTGACAGAATGATGAAATAAAAACATCGATGGTTAAACAACAACAACAACAATTGAAAATGTCTGTTTTCTTTCTATTACCGAAAATCGCTTAGTGGTAAATTGCAATGTTTTTCATTCACGTAAATTGATCCTTTCATTCCTTGCATAACACTTGTACAGACCCAAATTGATTTCGAACATTCATCACTCATCATTCATTTTATATTACCATGCAATATCCCATATCACTTATCAGTCGGACGCGGAACAGTTTGCGGTATAACTGTAAGTGATTTTGGAATTTTTGGCAATATCGGAATTGGATTATTAGCTGGTTTTGTTGTTACCTGTATTGATTTCGGCAGATTTAAATTGTTAAGAAGATTTTGGGCCGGTGTATTTTCATTCGCCAATGATCTCACATCACAAATAAGTGGCTCGAAGTCACCGCGGCTTTGACGATTCAGCATCTCTTGTTGCATCCTGAGGTGCTTTTGGAATTGCGTTTGCGCTGCTATTTGTGCCCTTTGATATTGCAAATTTGATTTAGTATTTGTCACAGCTGCGGAAATTGGCGTTGATGTAGCCATTTTTTCATTTAACGTTTTCTGTTTCTTGAGATTTTGAAGACGTTTAAAATCAGGCTCACTCAATTGGAATACTTTACCACCCGATGCGCCACCAGTTATTTTACTAGGGAAGCCATCTTTACGTTTAGCACTGCCATTTGTTGCTGACGCACTGCCAGTACCCGATGGTAGAGTCAGTCGTTGTAAATTTGGCGGTGGTTTTTTAATAATTGATACACCAGAATTAATCTTAAGAATCCTTGTAGAATTCATTTTGGTATTGAGTTGCTGATAACCAATTGATTTGACGGGTGTAGCTGTTACTGATGTTGTCAATGTACTTGTACTGGGAATAGACAAACGGTCACGTTCCATAAGATAACCGCCACTCAATCGTCTCGAATTACTATATTCAGTTGACATTGCATCCGTTATAGGTTCATCCATTTTTTCCGGTCCTTCGTACGATATTAAGCGATTCTGCACTGACGTCGAGTAATTAATTGCATTACGAGATGCATTTGGTGCCAATACAAGATCACCCGAACGATAATATTTTTCAAGCAATATTAAATGACGTAAAAATGAACTTTGATTACCGTAAGGCCTTTGTAGTTCTTGCCAAAGCATTTTGGTGTCACGATCATATTGAATTATAGTCGCACACTTTTCCCATCCTTGTGGCGTTACATCTCGTACATTCGAAAATTCAATATTCGCATTCAAACCCATTTCTTCTTCACCAGGGAATAAAGTACGTACACTAATCGACGGATTGGCACCAAGTCGTTGTACAACTGGTGTAATATCGTTATTATTTGAAATTCTCGGACGTTTCGGCAATCGGGTCAATGTCACTTCTTTATCCATTGCCAATATTTCAACGACATCACCACCGTTGTCAGAAAATACTGGTGAATCAGTTGAATACAAATGTTGATCGAGAGCTTTACGTTTTTTTAATTTTTCAACTGTACTTTCAAGATCCATCAATTGTACATTAGTCGTTGGGCAATTTTCAGTAGTTCCATCATGATTTGACTTCTGATCGTCATGCGTTTCGATTTCAGCGCAAGTCGTTGGTAATTCTGTTTTCACGGGTTCTGGAGTTGATTTATCGGACGTTGATTGGTCATCTGGGGACTTTGACGATCCACTCTTGCTTTGAATGCCTTTAGATTTCTTGCGTTTATCTTTATTCGCCATATTTTGGACTGATTCTTCGTCCGCATCATTTTCTGAAGCTTCAATATCATTGTAATGTAAAATACGTTTGCGATAACTCTTGCAGAATGAACGATGATTGATACTCATATTTTCAGTGTCTTTATACTTCAGTTGAAGTTGCGTAAAGTATCGACAGAGTTTGCAAACAAATGTGCCGGCTTCTAAAGATATTGGTACTCCCCGTTGTTCAAGTAAACGATTCAATTCTTCAGTCTCTGATACACCAAGTTGATGCGTCGCATTTCTTGCGAGACGACGAGTACAGAGAGAACATGTTAAGAATCTTTCAATCATGGCATAATGATCGACGCAGAATGACATCGATGTATGTTGACTTGGTTCCCAATTGATGTCTATGTTCATCTGAACATGAAAAAAAAATTAAATGAGGATTCGGAAAAAAATGTACATGGATTTCTTGATGTTGCCAACGAAATTGCTTACTCGATTTTGAACACAGGATTTGATCTTGTGAAGCCAACGACGCTTTACGAGATGTCTGGCAGGTCCTCGACAGTCACGGACATAACATTTGGATACCAACAGCTGACGGTGAACTCGCTGAGGTTTTGGACCCATGTTCGTCGGACTCACGTTCGCCTTTATTATAATTAATAGTGATTAATAAATTAAATTATGGTATACTTTTTATTTGATTTTCAGAATTTCTTGGGCAATCCGCACGTACTTTTCGATCAACATGTCGATAACACGCGTCGCATAGACACGAATCCTTGGTAAGATGTCGTTCGACACTCAAGATTTTTTTACGTCTCTCATCAGACTTCATCTGGGCCAAATGCATCGGGGTGTCGAGGGAGCCAAATTTTCCAAAACAATAACAACAGACATCGGCGCAAAGACGTCCTGGATGAATTGAAAATGATGATGATTTTTCAGGAATAATCAATGGACACTTGGACAATGTTTCTTCATTGTCTTCATCTGCAATTGGAATCGTCATCGGATTTTTAATTTAATTAGTAAACCTATGAATTGGTGGTATGTTAATGTTTCATTGCTGAAGTTTAAAATGAAATTAGTTCGAAAATAAGTGTAAGAAATGTATTTATACTTTTGAGTGTGCGAGTTTGCCTATGCTAACATGCAACTTTGGTGGAAGATTATTAGTTACAAGCGAGTGTTTGAATGAAAAAAGGACAAAATTCTCTTGATTTCATTAGCATTCATAATTTGTTTTCCTTCTACTTCCAGATACGGTTACAGGGAATGTGAGGGTAATTGATAATGTAGTTATGCCCGCAACCAGGATTACCGCAAGATTGTCTGTGGTTAGTAGAGAACTTTCGGTTCGCACCAGAGCTGCTGTCGCCCAAACCACTGGTCCCCAACTGAAAATGAACAAAAAAAAAAAGAAGGGAATGAAAAATTATCCATCTCGTTTCAGTGAAATTAAAAAATCTGGATGCTATCTTATGATCACTCCATTATTTTTCATTGAATAAAAAAAAGTATTCACCTCCTTCTGAATGGTATAAAACTCAGGCGAATCGCCTTCGCCGTCATTGCGTCCCTGCTTCAGTACCATCTTCAAGGGTGATCGTGACCGTTTTTTGTCTCTTTCCTTGTCCTTCTGGATTCGTATGACGGTTTTCAGTGTCCCTGTGTACTGTTCTCGTTTGACTTTCTGATGATGCAAACGTTCAGCGGCTTTTTCCAATGATTCCAATCCTAACAACCGCAAAATGGTTTCTTTTCGCGCTTTATCTTCGGGAGTTTCCAAAATTTTAATCGAAACACTGCTAGTGGATTCCCCAGAAGTTGACGCTTCATCAGAATCTTTTTGCAGAATTTCTGCTATTTTGGCTTTACATTCAATGTCTGACGTAACTTCTGGATTATCCGTTTCTTTTAGTTCATCACTTCCACATTGATTACGCGTAAGCTGATTTGGTTTGGCCTCTATAGCACTGTCAATATCATTCTCGGACTTGCTACGATTAACGTCTTTCTCTATTCGCCCTCTTCCACTTTCCGATAACACGCGAAGACTTTCAGTGCCTTCCAAGCGCTTGGGAAATTTCTCAGCCGAGAATGAACGCGTGTTCTCATTTATTTTTGCCACTTCATTATCTAACAATGTCTCTTCCTTATTTTGTTGTTCATTCTTTTTCGTCTCGCGACGGTTTCGCTTTGATTTTAAACTACTTTGTGATGACGGTGATGTTTCCTCTTTTCGTTTTTTGACATCTCGACTTCGTCGTGTTCGCGTTTGTGGTTCCGGCCCTTCAACTTTTACACAAATCACCTCCACCGATGAATTCTCGTTCTTATCTTTCGACTCCACAATTTCATCAACATTATTATCACACTTCAAATCGTATCCTTCTGGTTTAGAATTGCTTTCACTTGACTCCGATGTTCTAAATAATTTTTCAGCTTTCTTTTGCTTGTCACGTGTTCTTAGAACTCTTCTACTCTCGTCCGCAATGCCCTTCACTTCTTCTACCGATTTTCTCTCGTCTTTCGGCCTAACATCCCGTTCTTCATAAACAATAACAGTCTTTTCCCCAGCATTATTATGAATTGTTTTGCCCACCAAATGCGAACTTGATGAGCTCTCAATGTATGGGTCAGTATTATTTTTTGATTCCATCAGCGGTTCATCAGTTGATCCCATCAAATCTATTCTCTCATTCAAGTTTTCAAAGGGAATTTCATTACTCATTACTGATGTGCCAGAATTGTCTTCTGGAAGAAGATAACATCCACTTTCTTCATCAATATCCGCCGCATCTAACTGCATCAAGCGCATAATCGTTAAAGCTTCTTCTATATCTTTACCAGTTACCGGCGTTCTCTCCAAAGGGCTGAGTCTCTTTCTCTTACTTTTTATCACTTTCACATCGTCCTCGTTATCCTTTTCAATAATGAGGGCAGGTACAGACGTTGTCGATGATTCTCCACCAAATCTTTCAACATTTCGATTACGCCGTGTTCGCGTTTGTGGCTCTGACCCATCAGCTTTCACCCACATTGATTCTTCTAAAGAATCATCACTCTTACTTTTCGTTTTCACTGATTCATCGACAGGATTATCACATCGAGAATTTTCTGCTTCAAGTTGAGACCCACTCTGACTTTGGTCCGATGATTTGCATAATTTCTCAGTTTTCCTCTGCTTATCACGCGTTCGCAGGACTCTTCTACCCTCATCGGAGAAACTCTTATTCTCATCGGTGGATTTTTTGTCTTCTTTCAATTTAATTTCTTCATCGTCTTCAACAACGTCAGTCTTGTCTTGAATATCATTAATTATTTTGCCCGATTGTAAATTTATTAGACTTCGAAGAGGTGGCAGTTCCGAGTCATTCTCCAATTGTAGTGAAAATTTGTCAGATTCAAGTTTATTGACCGCGACGTCAAAATTCTCACACACTGAATGTGTATTCTCTTCCGAAGTGCCTACATTATTTTCGTCCTGTCTCACAGAGACACATCCAATTTCGTAATTGATACTAGACTCATCTAGTCCCATTGAACGGTTCTCTTCCATACATCTTTCTTTATCTTTAGAACTAACTGAAATTTTTCCCATTGGACTCATTTTATTTTTTTTATTCTTAATAACTTTTATATTATCGTCGATGTTCTTTTCAACTGTAGATTCGAATGTATCTGTTGGCGCTGATTCACCTACAAGTCTGGCCACTTCTCTTGAAATTGTATCTAGAGTTTCAGCTTCTTCCGTTCGTATTGGCATACTCACTTCAGTTGCTTCCATCGACTCAACTTTTCCGTCAGAATCATCTTCCGTCTCGTTAACGCGACATGATGACGAGCTACGACTTGTTGCGGGTCTAACTAATGCACAAACATCAGCAGCACTTGATGAAGCTATGCACTCCAATGATGCTGTTTGTTCATTACTTGTTTGAATTAACGTTGAAGTTAACGATGAAGATGCAGCGTCCGACGATGAAGCCGATGATGTACCTGCCGATTCTGCCAAGTTAGGTTTTGTATCGACAACCGTATCATTATCACCCATGACTAGCTTCTCAATTTCTTTGGCAGTGTCTGCTACCTTGGGCACGGAACTTGAATGTTCACTGCTACTATTGGACGTCACTGTTTCAATTTTCAATGCATTAGGCTTGTCTTCATTTCGCTGTTGTTCATCGAGAACCATTATTTGTGTATCTGTGCTTAACGGCGCGACAATTTCTTCAATTTTCGGAACTTCAAAACTTTTTCCAAGTCCTAATGCTTTCTCTGGACCAAATATTTTACTCTCTATTGATTTGGCAATCGTCAATTTAATTGTTTCTATCATTTGATCGATGTGCGACTTGGGCGTTGTGCCATCAGTTTTTTCTGTACCATATAATGAACCCATGGTTTTTTTCACATCAATGTTGAGACTGCTGCGTCGTTTGGCTGGTGATTGTTTATCATGTGATAACTTGCCTAACAAACAATCTTTTCGCAGTTGATCCATGCTTGATGATTTCTTTGGCTCTTCCATGTTCCTCACGGTCGTAATTTTCGTGTCGTCCGGCTCGCCATCTTCATTCTTCAATTGAGTTTCTGTACTCTTGGCTTTCGTCTTCGAGCGTAATATTGGTCCAGCATCATCATTGATACCTATTCTTTCTGTTCGTTCGCTATTATTGTTATTTTCTAGCTCCAAATTTGTATTTGATAGCTCATCAAATTTTTCTGCACTCTCTTCTTTGATTGCCGAAGCTGCTATTGATGATTGAGTTGCAACAGAAATCGACGAAAATGCACAGTCAATTTCTGCTTCGTTACACGCCTCTGTTGACAACTCGGCTAACGTTGTATCGTCCAAATTCGACCGACGATTTCTCTTATTGTCCAAGTCATTCGTCAGATCCAATTGACGAAGTTTTCCATTTCTTAAGCTCCGCTGAATTGTTCTTTTACGAGACGAATGACCACCTTGACTTTCAAGTGAAGTTTCAGTATCATCATCGTCCGATTTTTCGTCCTCAACTTCAATCATTTCTTTCTTAATCTCATGTTCTTCCAACAACATTTTCTTACTTCTTGTTAATTTACCCTCGAGTTTTTCCATATCTATTGCATGCTCGTCCATTTCACTGTCACTCAACATTCCGACAACCTCATCAATCGTCAAATCGATTGAGTTTTTAAATGGATTTGGTTTGCTACTGGTCGATGAATATTTTGTTGCTTTCGTTTGGTTTTTTAATGGAGTATCATGAAGGAAAGTTATTTTCAATTTTTTCGCGGATTTTGGACTACTTTTTGGGGTTATTGGAGTAGTTTCGGGATTTTTATCGTTTGAAGGCACAAAATCCTTTCCTTCGCCGAAGTTCTCCGATACAATCTTATTTTTTTTTGTCCGATTGATAATGGTTTTGGTGGTTTTACCACTCGCTTGAGTTCCCAAACGCTTGAGATTTTTGACAGGAACGTTTTTCGTTGACTTAACTTTGATGAGGTTGCCTTTACTTGCCCTCAATTTTTTTTTACATTTCAAGCTCGCGATAACTTTTTTACGTGGCAAACTTGATTCCAACTTTGGTGGTAATTTATTACTACCTGTTGCTACCGCCTCCAATATGTATGCTGGCAGTGCTTTGCCTTTTTTCGTTCTACTAGATAATGATGACAAGCCAGAGTCATTATTATTGGCCCTTTGCTTTGATTTCGAAGGTGCTAAGGGTCTTTTTTCCCTGGATGCCATCTCACTTCAACCCACATCGGGCTCCCTGCAACGACATTTCAAAACTGTTGTCATGTTAAAAGCGAATATTCATAACCCAATGTATCAAAATCGCAATCAATAACTTTTTTCTAATACAACAAAATATTTAAAATTTATCAAAAAAATTAGAGCAATAAATGATGACCAACAAATAATAGATAAGAATAATATGACAATGGATAAATTTTCAAGAAGTGGAAAACTAGTTAATAGTCTTTTTGCTTTTCAACAATTATCTCACTATTCAAGACGGCATTATCGTCAATGAAGACGATAAAACGTCACCATTTTTCTTTCACTAACTATAATACGAGAAAAATGTGACAAAAATTTGTGTCATTAATGAAATATTGTTTTGAGGCGAAAAAAGCGAATTGAACTCGAAATAAAGGAGCGTGAGATTTAAGTTAGGCCAGACGACGCGTGTTCCGTTCAGAGGAGCGCAACTGCGATCGGGTGAGTGGGGTTGAAGGATGCGGCCCTGGTTTGTGTGTTGGTAGAAAAAAAAAATTACGTGACAAAGTTTGCATTTATGTACACGGATGTACCACGGACAAATGCGCCTCGCCAACGGCCCCGCAATAAAGAGAGGAGACAGCGGGAGAGAGAGAGGAGAAAATAGGGAGGGGGAGAGTGCGAGAGAAGGGGGGAGTGGTAATCCAAAATATTCATTGCGATATCGTTGCATCAAAACTACACTCCAACCTAGAAATTCGCAGACGACAATGGAACTCACATTATATATTAATTATTGAAAAATGAAATTTAGTGGTGAAACAATGGGATAGGTCGGAAAATGTTGGGGCAAAACTTGCGGAAAAATCGCCACGAATAAACAAAAGGTCGGGAGAGCCACTACACAGGCGCACACATACACATACATATCCACACATAGATAGATACGTACACACATACACATACTTGGCCAACTTTTTACTCATTATTAACCCCCATAGACTAGACAATACTGATAAATGATGACGCGAAAAGTTGTAAAACATATTCAACTCACCTCTGAGGCCAAAAATTTTCCCGCAGTATTGATGTATTTTGTCGAAATACGGGAATAATATTTCCCGTGAAATAACAGTCCCGTTTCAGGGTGTCTATGGCTCTCTGTCCTACTGTTTCTACACTATCGCCATCTGGTGGTGGTGGTGGTGGTGTTATTATATGGCTCCCGTGTTTCCATACTACATTTATGCTAACGAGACGACAGGAACGAGCAATGTTATTTTACGTGATGGAACGAAAATTACAGCAACCCTCTTTTCAAGCGATAGAGGTGGCCATAGGACTATTTATCAGTTGGAACTATTTCGCCCACACATATCAAATCCATCACAAGCATTATTACTCATATATATATATATATATATATATATACCTTCACAATTATCCACACCACAATTCAATAATTAATCTTTGATATTTCAATGCAAGGGCCTATTACGTTGATGCAACGACGGAACAACGCGACAGTTTTCCTAAATTTCAGGTCGCGCAAGTCTATACCGTCTATACTCTATAGATATACCTCAATCGCAATAACTTTACACATTATTTTTTTTCTCTGTCCATTTAACATTGGCCAACTTATCGTTCATTTTATGGACCATCGTAAATGGAGCTTTGACACTATAAATGGAGCTATCAACTGGAAAGTTATGATAATAATTCAATATGCTATTCGATAATGCTGTGAGTGAGAATGTATTGGCATGCGCGTAAGATGTTCACTGTAAAGTGTAAACCAGTGTGAACCGTGAAAGAAGACGCGCCCGTGCAGTGCACAACCAATGGCCGCCGTCACCGGCCCTAATTTATCAAACAAAATGGCCGCCCTTCGAAATTTCGCACGCGTTCTTATATTTGCCAAACAAAATCATCATAATTGTACTGCAAAGACATATATTATTCCGACGTATGTTCAAGTAAGTTAAAAAAAAATAATATGTTCATTTCAATATATTGCGTATTTTATTTTCTAGCTCGCAAATCGAATACTGTTATGTACAAATCATAGGGCTTCACGACAAACCCTTATTTTTATATGCTTTCATATACTCTATGAGTCTTGGTATATTTTTAACATTGGCCATGTTTTTATGCCGCCCTTTGCAATTCCATTATTTACCACCATTCACATCTTTTATCATAGCCAACTATTTTTTCTTTTGTTTACTCATCAATTTGCACATTGAAAATTACACAATTTTATTCAATGTTCAAATTATTTCCATTAAATATTCCACCCAATTTGCAATAGTTATTAGGATCTATAATTACATTGATATAATGAGGTAATTTTCATGTGTGAAAAATTCGATTTCAATGAGATATTCACAATCAAGTAGTAAAACGGTAAGTCAGTCTGGCACATGATAACCTCAAAACTATATTTTTCTAATTGATCATTTCAATATAATTGGCACGAATAACAATAGATAGAGAGGATTTTCATTATGCAATGATTCATGTACAATAATACTATAATATTTAAATTATACATATTCATCATTGTTTCCTATAGATTGATAAACGATTTGCGAGTTTCAAAACGTCACCAGTTTACGATGAACAGACGAAATATACTGATTATGAAATGACTCGAGATCCAGTTGAATGGAGCTATGTGACACGATTGTTCAAACCAAAATATATACCCATACCACCGAACAATATTGAAGAATCAGCATCTGGGTGGAAGTCTCCAAAAGGTTAATCATTCAGTTAAAGTTTTGATGTCGTATTCATGCTCATCAATGACAATCACATGTTTATTCTCCCTTCAAATATCAGATAAATCAAAGGAGCTTCCTTATTTCGTCAGTCGCACGAAAAATCATATGCAACCAGTCTACCTTAACCGAAAAAATCGAAATCTGAGAAGATTAACAATTTTGCGCAAAATTGAAGGTGATATAGTTGGTCTAGAAGCTGATTTGAATGAATATATTCAAAAAGCAACTAATAAAAAAGTGGGTGCACAGATAAGTGAACCAGGTGGCATTATTAAATTTCGTGGTGATTATGTAAATTTGGTTAAAAAATGGTTGGATGAACGTGGCTTTTAAATGTATATGAAGTTTTTCATTAAATAAAATATAACTGTTTGAAATGAGATGAAAATGGAAAATTCAATGTTATTATTCTCTAAAAAATACATCGTATGAGAAAGGAACAGATGAAAATCACTTGGTTTCATTTATTATTTATTATTTACGTGTCAATAAGTAATTGGTCTTATTGGTTAACTGTACGACGGATTTTACTTGAAAATCTTGCCCTGGTTGAATTTACGACCATCTTTATCAGTACCGGTCCAGGCAAAATATTGATTTACTAATTCTTTTGTCTTCGGGTCGCTCGTATCGAGCTTCGTCCAATTGTAAGATTCATAATCAGTTTGCCAGTCAGGACACAGCTGCAAAGCAAATTCATCAAACATATATCACAATCTCCATTTCGATAAAAGTTATTGATTAAACAATTATATTTACCGTGAATGCCAGATCATGACCACGCCATACCCATATACCACTAATAGTGCTGTCATTGTCAGAGCCAAACAGACAACAACTGGCAAACGCTTGTTTACGCATTTTTTCCAAGCGCTGGAACATTCCACCGATGAGGTTACAAGACATGAATACTTTTGTCAATTCTTCAGGGAATTTATACTCCCCAAACCAAATGCTGTAATGTTCTGGATCGAATTTCTCCCAGAAATATGGAATAGACACAGTATCATCCTCATTGGAATAGCTGCGTTTGAAGTCGTCCATATTGAATGTGCCCTTAGGCATATCATCGAAGGGATTTGAAGATTTCGGTTCAGCCGCAAGAGCTTCTTCGGCCGCATCCAGCTCTTCAGCAGTTGCTACTTCTTTTTTCTTCGATTCTTTCTCTTTTTTTGCCGGCTCTTTTTTTTCTTTATGTTCTTTCTCTTTCTTTGACTTTCCACTTTGTGTTTGGAATTTCTTCGGATCATATTCCAATGCTTTGTCGGCTAATTTATAATTGCCAATCACAGCAATGACTTGTGGCTGATTAACAATGGTTTGAAACCATCTGTTGACATTCCCGTACGGTTGACGTGTCTTCGGCTCAAGTACATATTGATACAACTGTAATAACGTCATTGCTACACTGATATCAGCAAGAGTGATACGTTCACCAACTAAATAAGTTTTCGCAAGAAGATGAATATTGAGCGATGAAAGTGCCCTCGCTACATCTTCCTTTGCATGCTCAACGGTCTGAAAAAAGCAACACAACATAAATACTTTGTCGATAATCATGAATTTTTATAAATCACATGAATTGATAAATAGTATCATCTATTTCAAATGTTGGCATCAGTCAAAGCGTTTTATGATAAAGTTGTATGTCATAAAGTTCTGCACTAGTGCACATTATTCTCTCTCCTTATGTTACGAAACTGGTGAAAATGATATATCCAATTTCGCCTTTGGAAGGAGAATATTTTAATTCATGCGAAGTGAAAAAAAAAAATAGAGTTGTGATTGATTTTGCAGTTACATACCTGCTTGTTGAAAGGCATAATTCCAAGGAGTGGAAATACCCAAGCACAGCTTGCAGGTAAAATTTCCGAATCAGCGAAGCCCAACCATTGTAAAATTTCGGCTTTCTCCTTTTCAGACTTTCCTCTCAGTTGTTCATTAGCCACTGCCGAATGACACGAAGAAGAAAAATGATACATTGGAAAAATTTATTTCGAGGTTAAGATATTAGCGTGTGAATTTATTGACTCCATAACCTCACCATAGTATGCAATAGCGTTGCTCTCCATGAGGCGATTTCCATCATTAGTTTCAAACACCGGTACCTATAAATATAAATTGATACAGGTATTCTCTATTCGAGATAATGCCATAATGTGAATGGAGACTCGAGTGAATTCAAAAGTTCGTGATATCAAGATTGTACTTAAGAATTTATTCGAACATATGTCATGCCATTACTGTATTTATTTCTATAAATGTGAGAAATTTTTTTTAAATGTAGATGAAGGCGGAAAATTTACGAAGGTAGCTGAAATAGGTGGATAAATTGTATGGGATATCACCAATCATCTGATAACATAATCATTACCTTGCCAAGTGGGAACTTTTTGAGGAACTGCTCGGTTTTATTGGTTTCACCGAAAATGAAATTGTCAGCAATCTTGACTTGAGCTCCAGAATATTGGGCTGCAATCAGGGCTTTATAAGCCCGAAAATTTTCAGGATACGTGTACAGGGTCTGAAAAAAATAGTTATATAATTAAATAGACTATGCTTTAAACGTAACTGCGAATATATCACATATTATTCTCGATTAACAATCAAGCCGATGTTTAACGCTGAAAAACTCGCATGGAAAACTTACTCCGGACGCCATTGTGTGATTATATCGTGTCACGGGAAGAGGAAGTCGAAGGCCGGCAAGGATGATTCTGTTGTGTTAAATTGTTATTTTTATCAAGTATATTTAACTTCAAATCCGTGTGATGGCGGTAGATGCTATTCGATGGTACTGCCATCTTCATGTATTTAAATACTTTGGCGCTTAAGGAAATTCTGACGATTGTTGTATTTTCGTCTTTATAATTTATGGAACTTTCAATGTAAAGTACGTTCGAAAAAACGCTATGTTCTCATTATTAGAATAGTTATTATTTTAGATTCACATAATAATGGATTCATCACCATATCAAGTTGATGGACCAAGTCTCAAATTGGTTCTCCGCGTGAACTTACTGGAGTTCAATCTACAATGTAGATGTGGTATTAATGGGAATTAGCATATGAAATGGGTAGATATTTGGGGGCGATGATATTCAAAGAGTCAATTTATCGACATCATAATTATTATTCAGTAATTTAATGCGATTGTTTCGTACCCCGTACATTCAGATTTTCATGTTTTCGGCGAAAAGACAGCACGACATTCACGATATTTCTGTTTGTCAAATCGAATCCCATCAATATATCTCACAATGTTGTGAGAAGAGTGAGTTTTTCATTGAGTTGGAGTTGAGTCTTAATCAATTGGGACAGAGCCACAACCATAAGGAGATCTTTAACATTGCTATTGAACATTTCGTCAAATTGATCGCTAGACATCTTGGGAACGGAATGAACCATATCTAGGAGGGCACGACCGACTTGATTGTCTGGTGGTTGATTCCCAGCAAGAACATCGTCCACATATGCCAATACTTGTTCCAACATTGATGAAAGTTTTGTGCTTGCCACGGCTATTTGTGCGAGGTCCATCATTGGCTCAACACCACCAACTGTTTTTGGTAACAGCCCGGGCGCTGGAGGTAATTGTGTTTTCTGACATAAATGTAACCCAACGATCTCCGGCTCGTAACATGTTACCTTAACAAATGTATTTTATTGTAATAACCAAACTATTATGAATAAGATTAACATGAAGAACCGGGGAAGTATTAAGTTTGAGATAGTTTCATGAATTAGCGGGTTAATGGGTTGGAATCTTTATTTATACTCGGAGCCGTTCGAGCTCTATGTCATACCTGAACTTCTGTTGGTGTGAACATACATCCCTGTTTGCCATTTGGAACACCTAGTTGTACGCAAACGTAAGCTTTTATTCCCATTCTAGTGGTATTCAAGAGAGTTGTGTCAACCGTCAAATGAACAGGATTATTGCATTCACGTGCATAATATTCGTGGATAACTGAGGAATGGGTTGTAACTTCTTTCCCGGTAGCCCACCACCCAACAATATTTTCTTGGGAGTTTACTCTGTGATTTAAATCGTACAAATCCATCGCATAACTCAGTTCAGCTTCAACTTGATCATCATACTCTTTGTGAGGAACGCAAAAGCAGTTCGTCACTTCGACAATTCCTTTTTCCACAGTGCCTAAAATGCATGAATATGCAGAGAAATGTTATACATGATGTTATTGGAGGTTATGTACAATACTACCAGCTTTACTTTCAAAATATTCAACTGGTTTCGAAATTCCATTTAATGGATGAACAAATGAAATAGACGATGTCACGTACCGAGCAGAGTTCCAATGACTCGTTGCGAATCGGAATTTCGGCGTTCATATGCATCCACAATTTGAAAAAGTACGACAGGGTGAACTTTGACAGTGAGATCGAGCGCCATGTTTACCACCGGTAGTTAGGCAGCATACATATTACATTTGCCAGTTGCCACACGTTGTGGCGCACAACCACCATTCACCTTTCACCATCAGTATTTTATTCACACAACAGTTCGGAACTATTCGGGTTGTAGGATCGACGAATAACGAACATTTGGTCGCTCCATACTTACAAATTCAATTCATCCGTGTGTTATGAACTTTTGCAAACATACATCAACAAGATGGACCCATTTTTACACGAGTGTTATTATTGTCTAAAATATTGTGCTTAAAATAATAATAGATTAGCACAGTCCATCGTGTTCTTATCGCTGCTCATAATAGAATTGAAAATCATTGCCGCCATTGAAAAATAAAAGGATCGCTGTTATCCTCAGCGTATTCGGATTGATTACGATGAGGGATACAGATGTCGTCTCACATCTTCCACGTGCATCTTTATTTCACCTCGACATTTCCCGCGTTTTCTTTTTGTTACTGATGTAAGTGGTTGGTTAATTATTGCGATGTTCAGAAAACAATTTCACACATTGAACGATATGACGGACATTCCGGACCATTTTCCGTTTCCCTTCCAACCTTATACGATACAAAAAGATTTTATGGAGAATCTTTATTCATGCTTGAATAGTGGTAATTTAGGCATTTTTGAGAGCCCCACTGGTACAGGTAAATCACTATCAATAATATGTGGTGCATTCAAGTGGCTCATCGACCATGAGAAGAATAAAAAAAACCTTTTGTTGGACCAGTTGTCAGAGATCAATATCAAATCGAGAGAAATCGAAGGAAGCACTCTTGGAGATTGGTTTTCAGAGCAAACTCAACAAATCCAAATTAATGCACAACGACGTATTATTCAGGATAAATTGGAGGCTCTTGAACGCCGTGAGACGAGGCGGAATAAATTCAAAGAACAACTCGAAACTGAGTATTCATCAAAGAGAAAAAATGTGTGGAAAACTATTGCATCGAAAATCAAGAGTAATGATGATCGAACTTCTGATTCATCAGGGATATCAACTTTAGAAGTTGATCGTGATGAGGATGCTGATATGTTATTAGAAGAAGCCGATTCGAATTCAGAATCTGATGAAGAAGGAAATTCAATAGATAACGCCAAGTATACACAACTTTTTTTTTGCTCAAGGACACATTCTCAGCTGACACAATTCATCGGAGAAATCAAACGGAGTCCCTATGCAGAAAATATATCTCTGGTTCCTTTGGCCTCAAGGTATGGACATATCACTATTCAATGTCATTAGATATATTCAACTATACTTTATAATTGTATCCAATTTCTTTTAGACAAAGTTATTGTATTAACAGCGCTGTGAAAAAACTGCGAAACGTTAATATGATAAATGACAGATGTTTACAATTGCAGAAGAAAAAAAGTACATCCAAAGCAGAAAAACATCTCAAAAGATCGAAAAATGCCACCAATTGTCCATTCAATCCCGGAAATCAAAAATTATTGATCGCTGATATTATAACGAATATACAAGACGTTGAAGAGATAGCTGAGAATGCTGAACAAATGCAAACTTGTGCTTACTATGCGTCAAGACGTGCGATACCAGATAGTCAACTGGTTCTCTTACCTTACAACAGTATTTTACATAGGAACACACGATTGAGTTCAGGAATAGATCTGACCAATAATATTCTGATCATCGATGAGGCACACAACCTTTTAGAAGCAATTGAGAGAATGCATAGCGCTACAGTAACTGGTAGAAATATTTTGCATTGTTACAATCAACTTTCCCAGTATCAAAAAAGGTGAATGTTATATATTTCTTTTGAATTATGTGGCCATCAGCGTGTTCATAGGAGTGAAGTTTACATTCTTCTTTTCAGATTCGAAACACTCTTGTCCGCCAAGAATGTCATGTATCTAAGTCAGTTGGGTTTTTGCTTAAAAAAACTCATAAAAGTCTTGGGTGGTTCCACCAGATCACAAATGGTTGACAAAATTAGTAATGAAATGCCATCAAAGGTATATACAGTTGGAAATTTTGAGATAATGGCGGAGATTGATACAATCAACATTTTTGAATTACTTCGATTCATCAATGATTCGAAATTAATTCATAAACTTCGAGGATATGTTGAGAGATATAGTGGAGACTTGAAAATACATCCGGTTACGATAATGAAGTCTGGAGTTTCAGCATTCTTGACTACTTTGCAAAGGAAAAATGAAACTGCAGCGTCAATTGTCAAGAATGAAGAGAATATAGAAGATGAAGAAGCATCCAATCCATTGATGCTCATCATGAGCTTTTTAGAATCACTCAAAAGTAACAGCTCAGATGGAAGAATTTTTGTTATGCCTGGATCGACGGTGGGGCAAGGAATAATTAAGTTTCTTCTCATGAATCCAGCAGCACATTTTCATGACATCGTGAAGGATTCAAGAGCAGTCATTCTCGCAGGAGGAACAATGGAACCGATGTCAGAATTCAGGGACCAACTTTTCCTCAGCGCAGGAGCGGAAGCAGAGAGAATTGTTACATTTTCATGTGAACATGTGGTCCCTCAGGAGAATATTCTGACGCGAATCTTGATGCAGGGGCCGACAGGCATTCAATTTGAATTCAATTATCATAATCGACAGAATAGAGAGCTTTTGGATGAGTTGGGTAGAACTTTGAAGAATTTGTGCACGATTATACCTGGTGGCATTGTTGTTTTCGTGTCGTCTTACAGCTATGAAGAAATATTGTACAAACATTTCAAGTCATCGGGAGTTATAGCGAAAATTCAAGAGCGAAAAAAAATATTTCGTGAACCTAAATTGACATCTCAAGTTAATACTGTATTAGAAAATTATGCTGATGCAATCAATCATCCGAAAGAACCGCAGAATGGTTCGCTGCTATTTAGTGTGGTAGGTGGAAAACTTAGTGAAGGCCTCAATTTCTCCGATGACTTGGGGCGATGTGTCATAGTCATTGGGATGCCATATCCCAATTTGAAATCGCTAGAGCTTCAAGAAAAAATGAAATACTTGAATGAAAATGTAAAACCCACCGCTGGTAATGAATTCTACGAAAACACATGTATGAAAGCTGTCAACCAATGTATTGGTCGTGCAGTACGCCATGTCAATGACTATTCAACAGTGATATTGCTTGACAAACGTTACACGAATAAAGTTAAGTCACTCCCAGGATGGATCCAACGAACATTGGCAGTGAACAATACTTTCAATACAACAATTGCAGACGTAGCGAAATTTTTCGGAGCGAAAAAACAAAAAAATTTATGATGCCTTCACTATAAATTTATGTCCATGAATTTCTCAGCAATTCATCATTTACATATTGTTGCCTAGTTGTACACCAAACTTATAAGTCAGGTTATGATAATAGACCTGACCAGGTCGTAAAATTGGAGAGGGGAAATGATCCTATAATTCAATAATTAGTGTAACAGTATATGTTCAACAATTAGCGCGCAATCAATTCGAAACTTACGATATTGATGGCATTAGGATAATTCTGTGGCTGAAGACTGAATGCACAAAACTTTGTATAACGTGCACCACCTTTCCCAGGTATATAATTCAAATTGTGTTTTATTGACTCTGTGACATCATTGTCATCACAAACATCATATGGATCCAAAAGTATATTCGATTGGTCATTCACGTACTCGTCGTCATGCTCTTGATTGCCAACATAACTTGCACAACTCGCGAGGTCATCAAAGTTCTTCGTATCCACATGTTCGAAGGACACTGAGGATGACAGATCATCAATATGAGGAATCGGAAAACGACCACCAGTGTAGAATTGAACTCCAGGTTGATCGGAATAGACTTCAAGGACTCTGAATCAACCGATTTTTTCTCAATGAGTTGGATCTAATCCAATTTTGTTGCATATTACCGCCCGGTCTTTTGATGGAGAACTCGACCAATGAATGCGATACCTGGCTGCCAACTTTTAATCACACAGAAGTTGTGATCGTAGCCTTTTCCTTGAGGTATCTACGACAATTCTATTGGTTTACTCTGATTTCGTAACATCGGGAATTGTTTATTTTTTTTTATTTACTTTGCTCATTGATTCTCCTAATTCACGCGGAATTCGTAGATCCATTACACTTCCACCAACACCACGAATAGCGCCTGTTGGGATTGGGTTGTTATAGTCTGCGAAGGTCCAACGATCACAGTTCAATGTGACACTATGGCATTTCAATTCGTCTTCTCCTGCGTCCTGAAAAATTCATGAATTGTACCGACATTCTCCATCAAAATCCGTACATAATGATCGGGAAATTGTACGTGTCCAGCTAGATTGAAGAATGATGCATAAGAAATATTCATAATAGTTGGCTTCGACGAAGAAGCTCGTATGTTTATTTCCAACTTATTGTCAGCAGTCAATTTGAATTTCACAGTAATCAACACGTCACCAGGATATCCTTCTTCACCATCCACGCTCAAATAACTCATAATGACATTGCATCCATCGATTTGAGAGTTCCAGAGCTTCCGGCCAAATCCATGACTCTGTTCAGAGACGGAGACATATCAGTAAATTATTTAATCATTATTAATACCAACTTATGAAATTTGTTACGCCGCCATGCAGATGATGTCTATTGTCATTCACGGCGAGCTTATAATTTTCATCACTGATGGTTATTGATCCATCTTTAATTCTATTCGCGCATCGTCCGAGTATGCAGCCGATAAATGGATTTATACGTGGATTCGTGTAATTCTCAATATTGTCAAACCCTAAAACAATATCAGCAGGCTCACCATACTTGTCAGGACATTTTATTGACACTATCGACGCCCCCCAAGATATCAATACAATTTCCATTCGATTCGTATTCTTCATTGTATAAGATTTGACCACAAGAGGTTCAGTGCTGATACCAAGTTCGTCGTTACATGGTAGTGAAAAATTTAATGGTTGATTTGTGTGAGAATCTTTTTGTGGTGATAATTGGCCAAATATATCTTCGACGATTGTCGCATCTTTGCAGTTGCAAAGATTCGCTGTCATATTTATGGATCAGACAATAAAAAAATTTGACAGATATGAAATTGTGATAACAACTGAAAACGATTAATGAATTTGTAATTAAAAGATCGAATTTATCGGAAATCGTTTACCAATTTTTTATTCATTCATCACTCATACACCTGCTCTCAGGACACGCACCATTACTACACTAATAATTAATAATATTAATACTTATGCATTATAATCCAATCGCTATTCATCAATTTTGTTTCATTCATTAATTCATATCCATAGTTATTAATGTACAATACTTCGAAAAATACATTAATTTCTTCGTGCAGGATCAGACAGCGCAATAAAGAAGTTTTTGTATGTTTTACTAGATTTATCAAAATGCTGTTTTTGTTAAAATTTTTGGTTTTTTTTTCTTACTTCCTCGACATGGAAATCAAAAAGAATTGAAGTGATAAATGAGATGAATGCAGAATTGCGAGAAGAAATACACGTAGTCGTATTACTTCTATTAATCTTTTTTCTTTTCGTTCTAAACAATGAAAATTGTATAACATCTGATTTTATAAATTCATTCTCACAGTTAATTGTGTTGTCTTTGCCCTTCATTCATCTTTACAATTTTTTTGTATAAGGCGCATTCCCAAGCCGTCATATATTGTTTATCCTAATTAATAATATTTTCTCCCTCTATTCCGTTTGTTTTTGCATACGTGGAATACATTGCACTTAGCGGCTCAGCAGAAGCAACTCATTCGTAACTTAGTCAGTTGTTATAAATTCAATCAAGGTTTTATTTCCAACGTTTACTCCTTCTCTTCCGCCTAAATTCAATTGTGAATATTATGAAGGTTGACGATGAATATTTTTTGAGAGATATCTTGTATATATTAAAGCCCATTGTACACTCAATAGTTTTTGCTTTCACACGTACACAAGATATGAAAAGAAGAAATCTGAAAATTTGGCTTATTAATAAAATTCATCCCACGCATACATTTGATACCTATTTTTTTTTTTTTTTTCTTTTTTTCTGTCGACAATGTTGGGATAGCGTATTAATTCCTCTGTGCGAGTATTGCAATATTGAATTCATCTGATTATGATATTCTGCTTGGTCGTGAATCTTCAATTGAGTACAATTTTCTTATAATTAACATTACAATCTGTTGACTAACTCCAAGGAAGTTTGATTCATTCATTGATATACACGGGATGAAAATATGAATACACCTCATATTGCATTTGTTGTCTCAAATTGTTTTGCCCAAAATGAGTATTAGTATCAATATTGTATATGATGTAATGAATAAAACGTTGAAATAATTTATTATTATTGCATGAAGGTGCAGAGCAACAGAGTGAATATTGTTCTCGGCGAAGCTTTTTTGCATTTAGCTTCGTATATTCAGTTATTCACACTTACACATTCATAATTTTTGTTTAAGTCGCCAAAATGGGAAATTAATTATCCATTTGAGTATTAAGAAAAATATACATTTACATATTTCTGTCAATGACACCAAGTATACTACACGCATTCATTTCGCTATATCGTTTTATAATGTAAAAAAAATAATAAATATACAGCTTAGACTAGCACTTTTGGCGTAAAAATTCGCCAGTACACAACAAATCTTACATCATTAGCTGCCGAATATTTATTACATGTATGTATATGTTTCGTACTATCACCGATAAACTATAATGCAAATGATAAACTTCTTCCATTATCCCATTTCATATCGATTTATGAACATTTCACATCAAGAGTCCATACATATTTTCGAATACCATGGAAGCATCTTTATACAGATTCATTCTCATTTTCTCTTCCTCTCATTTTTTCTCCCCTTTATATATATTTATTCCAAAGTTTAAGTACATTATACTAGCACCTGAAATCTATCTTTGTACAGCATATGTATGCGCAAACATTGATCGGTAACCATCAGAGAGAAAAAAAGGGTGGTATAAAAGATATTACTCTGAATTCGACAATGATTTCCACAATTGTTTTAACTCTCTCTGTAACTTTTTTCAATTTTTCTAAATAATTCATCAATCGTGATTAAATAGTGACATTCCACATACATTCTGGTAAGCAACCAAAAAATTATGTGTCAAGCGTTTTGATCTATGCTTACGGGTTAATAATATGTCTAAATATTTATCCGCATGCACACCATCCAGGAATGTTGGTAATTACATAAATTTGTATCACCGTAAAGATGTGGAATGTAATATGAAGTATTAAATATCTTTTTCTCTCTCTTTCTCTTCCTTTCACATGAGCCCATTCGATCAAATGAAGATTATAGGATTCCTTAGACAAAACAGTGAAAGCCTCCACCAGAAATGCTTATGAATTATTTCCCATATGTTATATATAAACTCTCCATCATGGCTTCTATCTCCACTCTGTCAACTATAGCGGAAGGCAGTGGTGAAATACCGAATAGATTCTCCTTTCCACTTTTGTGTTCATCGAACCCTGAACTTGTACACACGAAATTAATTCATGTGTTTAAATGAGCCAGTGCTATGATAAAAATTCCCTCTCCAAATCGGATATACTCGGCTTACGATTCCGACTTGTGCGGCGCGTAGATTGTAGTGGCAAGGTGATTGCCTCTTGTCCCTGAGGATGTACCGCAACATCGAGTGATACCTCTCGATGTTCGCGTAATAAATGATCACGATCAAAAGTAACTGGTGAAAATCGTACACGACTCATTGATATTTGACTATCCTTGGCAGAAACATAACTTGAATCCTCAGACGTCAGTGAATCAGGTGGTGTTGGGTTGGTTGGTGTTCCTGAGCCTGAATTATTTTTGCTAGCGCTTTTAGGTGAATGGTATGAATAATTTGATCGTTTCAAGCTCGAGCGTAGCCTAGTAACTACTTCAAGATTGCTCGGTCGATCATTAGAATTCGGGTTTGAATCATGGGAATGGTGGCGTGTCAGGTACTGTGGTGAATTGTAATCATGATTAATAGCCGTCATGCCATAATTTGGTGAACGAGGATAATAATGTGTTGGTGAATACACGGCATAATCTGCCTCATCATCCAAACGGAATGATGGATTGACGTTACTTTGACTCGATGTACTTGTATTCGAAACATTTGATGAGGTACGATGATGTGTATAAGATGGCAACCGCGATGTAGGTCTTGCCAAACTGTTTACATTGCTCAGATTGTCGTAGGCATGCGGAAAGTCGGGATATTCCAACATTCTATCGCTATTGAATAGAATAAATTAGTTCATCTTTTTTTAATATTATTTTTCAAATTCGACACTTACTGATAATCTGCCGCAACGAAATATCCTGATTCTGGAGGTCTATAGTAATCAGTAGGCATCATGGTGTATAGTGGTGGTCCGTAATCAGGATAAGGCGCAACATTACCCATGTAGATTGTGGGTACTCTTTCAACCCGATCTAAACGTCCGGCATCAGGGGAATAAACGTCGTCGTTGCTTGTTGATGAACTTTTTCGCCTCGGGCTTGGCGTTGGTACATTCGAACTCGTACCAGTTGCATAATGCTGAGGGGAATCGGTAAATCGTAGAGGCTTATCAATAACGTTTGATGGTAACCCAGGTGCAATGCCGCCCATGTTGCCCAACAATGGTCTAAAAACGTGTATTAAATTGCAATCGAGTACTTGATAAACGGAGATATTAATTTGATATGATGAATAAAAAATACAGTTTCAATGTAGTATGAGCATACCTGTAGTGTCGGGCAGGACCGTGATAAGTATTGTGGGGATATCCGCTTGTTGAGCTGAATTCGTAATCGGTACTAAGATATCCAGAATTACGATTCGAACCTGTGTCAGCTTGAAACCACCACCGCACCGGTTCTTCTTCGCCATCAGCAGCTCTTGGATATAAACGGGGATGAATAGGTGAAACATTGGACATTCTAACGTCATAACCTGTGGCAACACCTGCGAGCATCGCAGCTATATTGTACAGAACAAGCTCGATGATTCCCGGTTTTGTTTTTTTCATTTCGCCATTATACAATGTTGGCATGGGCACAGGCATTGGCATGATGTAGGGACCGGAGAGTCCTGGTTTCAATGGTGAACAATCAATCGGCATCCAATCACTGGACATGTCAGCTGGGAGCGTTGAATAATCTATAAAAGAATTCAATGCGAAAATCAATCTTTGTTCCGGAATGTTCTATTACTAATCAATAATAAGCAAAGATAAATTTCCTTTCTTTTGGTTCATTCGTTATTGTTCCATACGCATAAGAAGCACAATGATTATTTCTCGCTTCATTCCTTTTTATTTGTTTTTTTTTTGTGTATTCTTACCTTTTAAGCATATGTGTGTGTACGTGTGTTTGGTGCCGAATTCGTTATTAAGATATCATTATTATTTCATCAAATGCCAAGCTATTTTAAAGTGTTTAGATATTTTCTTCGTGCAAAACTGAATGAAAAAACTTTAGTTAAAAATGAAGACATTCTCCTTTCTCATCAAAACTTTTTGCATGCACAAAAAAAAGCATTTATAGATTTATTATCAACCGTTCCCTATCGGGAACAAAATGAATGGGAACTCAAATGATGGTGATATACTAGGACAAAATTAAAAATTCTTCATAACAAACATATATCCTCAATGATTTCAATTTTTCATTTTTACGATATTTTTCCGACTCATGGAATACAGATATTTGATAAAACTTGATATATCTTTTTTTTTGTTTATGTTAAATACTGAGGAACCATGAACCATCCAAGGTGGAAAGAGTTAGGAAAATTACTATTGGATCAACATGCAAAGGATATTTTACGCTCGGCTTCAAACCGAAAATAATTATGTGATAATTCAACATTGTTCAGCCGTTGAAAAAGAAAAAAAAACATCTATTATGGTACGCACTTTCTTGGAATAATTTTAAAAAAAGAATCGGTTATGGTATTGAATAGAAATCGAGCTCCGTGCCGAGCGTAAAATTTTGTTTCCAAAAAAAAAAAAAAAAAACTAAACAAAATTCAACGTCTCCAACTGAAAAGCTTTTATTCAAAAATTCCTACATCTAAATACAGGTGTGTGTGTACGTGTTTTTTTGATCCCTTTTCGATGGATTGGCGTGTACACCGATGTCTTCTGATTCTTTTTTCATTCTTTCATTAAGTTTTCGGTTAATTATTCGTTTCTGTGATTACACTTGATTCATATGTTTCTCACCAGACTTCTCTACTCCATTCTATTCAACGGAACGTATTCTGTCTACATGAAATAAAATTAAGAATTAAATGATATGAATGTTGCACTACATAAAAGTGGGTGAAAGAAAAAAAAAAAAAGAAAAAAACATCGTTTACGGTTGTGGAAGTAGCAAAATTAATTCTTAGAAATAAAAAAGGCTTGGGCTGCATTAGCTCTGATTTTGTTAGGCTGTTATAATTTCCGAGTGAGATGACATTGAAGAAGAATCAAAGAGTAAACCAACACCAGAAATATTTTTTTTCCATCTGCATATTTTGCATCGCCATCATTATGAGTACTCTTCTGATAATTTATACTGTTACGAGGCGAACGTACGTGATTTACATTTTACTAAAACGAAATCACTAATGTGGCGTTTCCATCTAACAATACTTGTATTGGATGACGTTCACCTTCTCTTATACGCAAGCCACTTTTTTCTCTATTTATTACAATTCATTTTTCTATTGTTATAATTAATGTTTGTATTTTCGTATTTAGTTTCTACAATCCTGCCACACAACGGAGATTCACTTCCGAACAATCTTCAGCCTACACAGGCTCTCCACCAGGCAGGGCTCGACTCTTAAATTAAAACTTAGATTTTTAAAAAACTGGTCCCTTACCAAATGTCGAGTTTCCATTTTTAAATGTTGGTATATATTTCGTTTCTTGTTCTTATTGTCAACAATGAGTGATGAATGATGAAAAACATAAAAATATCATCGATAAAATATGAGTGGTACCTATGAGTAATTAACTGACAGCTATCTATTTCTTCTTCTCAGTAAAATCAATCAAATATATTCGTCAAAGTCAAGTAAACTTTTGACGTATCTTTGAAGATGATAAAAAATGAATATATTTATTATTTCCTTGAAATAAGATGGATTTCTGAGCATGCATTAAATACTATTTTTAATATAATAATAGAGTATTGTTCATGAAAAATAAAAACAGAGAGAGAATAAAAGGTGATCACAAAGAACGTAAATGGGCGGGCAGACGCAAGAGAAGAGAAAACACAAAAATTTCATCATCATTCTATCTCCCAAAGTATCTATCTATCTATCTATCTATCTATCTATCTATCTATAAATTAAATTTTCTCCCTGTGTTATCAACGATAATTATTGGAAATAAAAACTCTTTATATTTTCTCCAATTAAAAGTCACTAGAATGAAAAGGAACTGCAGACTTACTAGTAGAATGGATGTTTTCCTCGGAAAGGCCTGCGATCAAGAGAATTCATTAAGTCGGATTCAAAATCCAATCAACATATGGAAATAATATAGGTCAAAATAGAATATTTCCCCGTACGATAAATATCTGGTTTATTCGCTCTTTCTGAAGAATTTCCCGCTCGCAAAAATATTAGATGGGGTTGAACCAGTGGAACTAGTGCTTTTCTCAGAATTTTGTCGCGACAAAACAACTATGTTCAACGATTCAGCAAGCCTGACATTGAAATAATCATCAGAATTGGAGTGTTGCTCTTCTTCCGACATATCATAAATAAAATCGCTGATTTTAGGTTGTTCATTCAAAGATTCGTTCATGTCGTATTCATGATCGGACAATCGTTCACTTTGTTTCGACGCAATACTTGATTTACTTCTTGTACTGTCTAATGATGAGCGTGGCTCATTACGCTCAAGTTCTTCGAGGAATATCAATGAGTTTTTCGACTTTGAACTATCATTTGAATGCTCCGAGTCAAGATTGCACATGTCCGACTCAAGATTTTCAAAGTCAATGCCTTTACGAGAATTAGCAGTGAGGAAACTCGGAGTATAGGTCATCATATCATTCGAATCTAATTTTGCATTAGATAATGTATTTTCGAGTACACTATACTCTACTTTTACTGAAGATGATTTATTGTCTAATGCATCACGACTACCCCAAGCACGAATTTTTGTTAATACACGTAATGGTGATTTAGAGCTACGCGACTTGTGCCGTACGGATTTATTTATTGAATTTTCGGGACTAGACTCGACATTCTCAATATCGCTGATTTTAATAGCAACCGCCAAATTTTTCCGGTCCGATGCCAATGAACTCTTACGTGAGCCAGAGGGTGATCTGAAGAAGTCTGCGAGTGACGTGAGTCTAGATTCAGAACTGTCGCGACGTTTATGTTCCTTGGATTCGCTTCGATCACGTTTCCGAGCGCTCACACGTTTTGCTGTACCAACTAATGTTGAAGCGACGCTATGTACAAAGTTACTTGATGTTGATGTAGTTGTGGTTGTTGTCGTTGTTGTATGCTCAATGGGTGGCGGTTCGTTAAGTTTGCCGATATTTTTGGCGATATTTGTCAATATTTGAGTATCCGAGACGGCGACGATTGACGGTGTGGTGGACGACGTTGATGCTGCCACTCGAAAATTATTTAATACTAATTCTTTCGGGAATTGACTCATTAAATTAACTTTATCGCGACATATTGGGCCTCTCATCATCTCGGATGCTGTCTCATATATATCGCTATCATCGAAACTTGTGTCTTTACAAGCCACATTTATTCTCGACGCACTAGATCCACGAGCCAAATCGATTTTTGTTATCCGTGACATCTCGTAGTCCGTCGCGCCACAGCCATCAGCCGTATGATCGTCGATCAAATTATTTGCTGACGAGTACAACTTTCTGGATGTTGGGTTACCTATTTCCTGGAGTAGCGGTGAACGATGTGCGTTGGCTAGTAACGCAGTACGCAGCGGTGTCTTTTCAAGATCAGGCGCCGAACGTGACCATCGTTTTCCACCAGGGGATGTCGGATTTGGCGGTTGAGTGATTATTGCACCACGCTCACGTTGATGTAGCGTTGACGGACCCCACGTTTTACCCTTAACTCCGTCAGCCGGTACTAGACGAGTAGAACAGAAACAAAAACAAAACGTCTACTCACTACAAGTACTAACTACTTTTTCTTTCTTCATCTCAAATTTTTGTTTTATATTCTTTATCTAATTGATTTGAATAAATCCAAATAATAATTGATAAACAAAAGCATACACTCATCACAACTTTGAAAGAATAATACTGACGAAGAAAGTACAATAGAAAATGGGAATGGAACTCAATAAAATATTTTTGTTCACACCATGCCACACGACAATATGCCATCGTACGATCGGATGAAAAAATTGATTGATGGCAAAAAAAAAATATATGCGCAAATATATATATTGTTTATATAGTTGAGATTTTCAACGAATAAACATTCTACTAAAGCGCTAACATTGGGCCATCGGTGGTTGGTAAAATCAATAAAAATTTCAACTGCTAAAGAACTGATCGTAATTTAATAATATAAATCTCAGGAATAAGGAGATATTGGCTTACAGGCAATTGCTCGGAGGCGTGGTATGCTTGGTGAACCGGGCGGACTATTGGGCCTTGAAGGATTACGATTTTTGCTCCGATCTAATGCTGTATGCTGTACAGTAATTGTGTGACGAAAATCTACAAATGCAAGTAGAATAAAATAATGAATATTGATTTATTCTAACGAACATATTTTTCTTCTGTCCTTTGGTATGATGCCAATCATATACGTACCCGAGGGTGCACTGATATTACTCCCCGGCTCCTTCTTGTTAAGTTTCAATCTAGATTTTTTGAACTTTCCTCGTCTTTTATTGGGTGTGGGGGTGCTCTGTTGTTGAATTATCATGACTGTGAGCTCACGTTCCAACAAATCAATTTCACGGGCTGCCAGTTCTTGTTCACGCTGTCGAAGATTTTCCTCTTGCTGTCTTTGTTGAACTTGTGCTTTCGTCAGTTCTTCTTCCCTACAGCGCAATTCCTACAGAGTACAAAATACGAGTTGCTTTCAATCAACAAGCACCTTCTTACTATTCATAAGGATGAATTCATTTGTTCTTTCAACATTTAGTTGATGTACCGATTTGCACAAAAACATATCTCACCTCTTCCAACGAGCGGCATGCCTTTTGGTAGCATTAAATAAAATATTTCCTTATCATATTTTTTTACCCCTTCATTAACATAAAATACTTTCTATGGCCCACGCTGACCGAAGTATCAATCATACCTTTTCCTTCATGCGCAGTCCGTGAAGAACCTCCTCAATTTCAAGCCTCCAATCCTCTTGCATTGTATGAAATGATTCATGAGGTGTAGCTGCAAAAGCACTCCTAACTTCATCCAATGCCACAAGAATTTCAACAAAACCAGGTCGTCCGTGACTATCCGACGCCCAACATGCTGTCAAAATTGTTTAATATCATTGTCGTAAGTGAATGTGATGTAATTATTCCTTTAAAAAAGTACACAATTATTGAACGGAGAAAGAGTAGTAAATACACACCTTCCATTAAACATCTCCAGGGCTGTGGACACGTCGAAGGAATAGGAAGGGTGAGTTTATTGACTGCAACACCATAAGCAACGGCTAATGCGTCAATTCCTTTATATGGAGTCTCGCCAGTCAACAGCTCCCATAGAAGCACACCGTAACTATATAAATATGTATATATACATATGAATATATATATGTTCATCAAGTTCGCTGCTCGAAAATATTGAGAAAAATAAGCATAAACCATTTTCGCACCTCCAGACATCACTGGCTTTGCTGAAAGTACTCTGTTTAATAACTTCTGGCGCCATCCACGCATATGTTCCTGCTGCCGACATACGTGTCGTTTTATAAACTTCTCGTGCCAATCCAAAATCCGTTATTTTCAATGTTTTACACTGAAGATCCTCATTTTCGATTGGTTCACTCAGTAAAACTGCAACAAATGTCAATGAGATCAACCAATTTGTTGACTTATTAACGTTCCGACAGGAAGTTAGGGGTGTTTTTTTTTTCAACTTTGGGAAACTGCATTCAAAATTACCATTAGAGCTCTTCAAATCTCGATGAATAAGGCTTATTGGCGCCTTATTGTGGAGATAATCCATTCCACGTGCAATTTGGATTGCCCAATCAACAAGAACATCAGGACGAATTTTCCGACCACTTAAAACCCTATTAAGACTACCACCACGTGCGTATTCCATAACGAGGCACATGTTTGGCTCCTTGAGACAAACACCCTCCAATTGAACAATGTTTTCATGCTGAAGTAGCCAAAATAACTTTGCCTCTTGACGGACATTTTCTAATGTCACGCTGAGATCTTCGTCGGGATCCTGGCGCGCAGCTTTCACAGCAACTTCATGTTTTTGCCAAAAACCTCTACAACGAAAAAATATCAATTCGAATTGTGCAATCCGGATGATCATACAAAATCTGTGGCATTAAAGAACAACAGCATAACAACTAACCGATAAACTTTGCCGAAGCCGCCAACACCAATCACTTCTTCTAATTGAAGTTCATGAAAATCAATTTCAACCGGTTGCACTTTATCAATCACCGATGAAACTCTATCAATGCATTCTGATTCGGCAACGAAATTCGCTGGGAATATCCCAACCTTGCCACGGATCTTCCCAGTCCACCAGCCTTCATCCCCCGATATTTTCGAATCTTTCGACAATACTTCAACGACTTCACCGCGCTGCAACGACAATTCGTCCTCGCCTTGTGCAATGTAGTCAAAAAGCGCAGTGAAAATAGTTGCACCGCTGTCTTGCCTCGAGTGGGATGATGAGTGGGTAGCATGTGATGGACTCGTTTGTTGTGACACAGTCCTGGCTGTGCCACCGCTATGAGTATCTGACACACTGCTGTCGGACATGTTGGTACTCGATGCACGTCCGTAGGAATAAGCGTAACTGTAAGCAATCGTGATACGATAAATAGTAATTGCGTATGAATGAGATATGTATGACGATTCAATATTGAATTGAGACTTACTTTGTGGAATAGTTGATATCTCTCGAAGCGTTATGATATCGTGGCGATGATGCAGCAGTACTTGGTGTATGAGGTTGTGAGGAGCCATTCTCCGGAAATGATGAAAATCGCTCGCTCCGATGACGAGCATCGGGTTGTCCGTGGTCCATCAAGATAGAGAAGCCTCTTGCCGATAGCCCGGCTGGTGGCATATGGCTCCAACACGTTTTGTTACAGTATTATTTTTACTACTGTTTATATGGTACAAACACTTCATTCCACATTTTCGTCCACTTCTCATCACGTAATAATATTTTGCATTGTTTTCAATCACTCTTGATTTTCCTTGTCATCATAATACAAATTGCAAATATCAATGGTTAGTTGCTGCATCCACACGAACACGTGATATATATTCAGTAAGATATTATTTGTGAAATATTTATTTATTTATTTATTTATTTATTCATTTATGCATGTATGCATAAATTTGTATGCATATTTTTATGTACTTACACATAAACACACTCACATATATATACATACATGCATATATATATGTATATATTTATGTGTATATATATATATATATATATATATATATGATTTATGGCAATGTCTCTTCACAAGTATTCACAATCACTCATTTATAATAAATGATAACGAACAAAATTTGAAGCAACATTAGTGTGGTAATAGTGGTTTCACGAAATTCATACTTGTGGAATAGATTAAAGAATCGGATATTATGCTCCAATTTCTAGCAGTGGTCAAATGGTAATAGATTGAATAATCGATTGAATATGATGAAAAAAATATCGAATAGTTTAGTTAAAAATTGCACTATTGTGAATTACAATTTACACGACAGGAGACGCAGGGCGAAGAAAACAGAGGAGGAGAAAGAACCAAGGGTGAAATACTTTTCGGTACCCGTGTATACACACATATATATATATATATATATATATATATATATATATATATATATATATATACGTGTGTGTGTGTGTGTCTATGAGTGTGTAGGCGGATGGGTGCGTGTAAAAACAATTTGGAAATAACCGGTAAGTTTTGGTAAATTGTTCACTTTTGACGTGCGTATCGGGGAGTTTACGAAAGATGTAATATGTTAATAGTTCAGTGGTGAATGTGAATTTACTATGTATAAGAAGGTGAGTGGAAGGAAGGCGAGGAGGAAAAAATTCACAGTAGAAATTGTGTGAGATCACGTCTCGCGTCGGGGTGTGTATATGTCGCAAAAGCCACTGTTTACGCGGCCATTCTTACGCTCATCACAGGGTCTAAGTGCCACGGGGACGGCTCACACGCAATTCACATTGGTATAGACGCATCCCCCGAGCACGCGGCGCACCGCATTAGCCCACAATAATCGCGAATAATCCGCGCATTAACGGCCGAAAATACGGTCGAAACTTACGGCGATAACCTGACGGACGCCATGTTCGATTTTACGAGATTTGACGGGCCCCACCGTTCGCACCGTTGACGTGCTGGGTGCTTTCTCGCTCTTTTTTTCTCTTTTCTCCTCTGTCGACGAATCGTCGCGGGTTACGACCTCGTTTTCATGTAGCCTGCATTATCGACTGCTTTTTACAATATAGGGCATATATATATTCATATAGTTTTCAGATGATTTTGAACTTTTTGAGAAAATTTTGAAAACACAAATCTCTTAGATCTCAAGTTGCAAATTAGGAAACAATATTTATTCTAATTTTGTCACATTTATATTATGCAGAATCAAATGTGAATGCAGTCACAACTTAACATAACTACATGAAAGACCGTTTCAATTTTTAATTTCTTACAATAGACCCAATTGATGAAGTGAAATTATTTAAACAAGTATCATCGTATTTTATGATATTTGTTGTAATATCATGTGCATGGAAAAAAAATAAGTATAACAGAAAAGTCAGAATATGGTAAATTGTATTTCATGTCAAATTACACAAAAATAGATGAAGCAGCGAGTCGAAGAAAAAAGATGAGGAAAGAAAACAGAATGGTGTTGAAAGTCAAACAATCATTTCAAGTTCTCTGGCATAATCAATTGCAAGAGTTACGAGTTCCGCGCTAGGAATTGGTTCCTCAACTTTCTTCTCGTGCGAAGTAATGAAGTAAAAGTAACCGTCTTTAGCCAATTTCCAATTTTTTTTATTAGCAAATGCCATTGTATCCCGCTCTGTATTGAGATTCAACATTCTGGCGGCATCTTTGATGGAAACTTTATCATATGCACTTTCCATACACGCACCAATCTCGTCTCGGACAGTATTCAAAAGAATATCTATGAAGAAAGTGTATGAAGCCGCCGGGACATTTCCTTTTGCTAGAAATATTTTATTATAGGAACCCTCCATGAGACATTGCTCCAAGCTGAGCGGATGACGGATATAAACGTTTGATTGTATTTGATCGGAAGGTAGAAGTTCCAATTCCGTATGAAATTCCGCGACTCTATTTTGTGACAAGAGAAACAGCAAATTCAGTCCTAGCAATTGATATTTGTATGCGGATTCAGGAAGAGCTGACTTGTAATCGAAGTAGTAGCATTTCAATTGTGCCATATATCGTTCAAAAGAAGGAATATCTTCCGCTGCGATGCTCCAGTGTGCCCCAATTTCTAAAATATCTCCTGTAATAAACAATGCGGATTTATGAAAGTATAATGCAATAGCTGGGTCCCGTATTACAATTACAAACACCAGTCCCGCTCTGATGAAATATGAATTTGTGAGAATTTGTGTTAGAACTCACGAGCAATTAACAATTCTTTTTGAGATGCTGAAGTATTCGATGTCGGCAGGAACATCAGATGCGTTAATCCCACCTAAAAGAAATATTTTTTCTTTATCAATTCGAAACTATACAACAGAGGCAAAGACAATGATGACAATCAACTTTGACAGAAATGTAATGGAGGTTAAGTGATGAAGTATGATATTACTAGTTTGAATATTAATGCTACAGCCAGTGTATTATTCACCTTTAACTGATTGAGCAATTCACCGCATTTTTTTAAGTTACGAGGGTTTCTCGTCCATTCTTGTTCTAAGTTTTGATATAAAGAAACTATTTCTTTCAGCGCCGCCATTTCTCTTCTCTATCGAACTTTTTACAACAGCACACAACAGCATATGAAACACAGGGCTACCAGCTGCACAAAACAACGCGAAAAAACGCAGGATTCCTGAATAATCTGAAAGTAGCGTACGTTGCGCGCGCAAGCATCCGTGTGAGGCCAACATGCATGGGCCAATCACATAATGACTAATTTGGCATCCTCATGTGTGCTGCCAACTTCGGAATCAAATACATTTTATCGTCAATTCGGAAGTTTTTCCATAGATCGTGCTACAAGATGGATTTGTGTGCGGGTGTAATGATGGATTTTTAAAGAATCGGGTTTACACTCTACAATAATTTTATATTTCGTGTTCACTTTGAAAATAGAGAATTTTATTTAAAT